>LQNS02277100.1:9585614-9596940 GCA_001587735.2 Parhyale hawaiensis
CGATCGACACCGTGATGTGCTGGCCTGTCATCGTTCTTATCATTAATTCCTCGGATAAGAAGGCAGTGGTATTCCTCTGGCTCTCTGAGCATCAATATTTCAAGGAATTATAAATAATTAGAGGATTTATTAAGTGATAAGACAAGTAACAAAAAACATCGCTCAGGAAACTTGCCATGTATTACCTAACATCGCATATCGCAGCCAAGCCCTTCAAATTTTTACTGTGGGAGCCAAATTTGGGGTATTTTCATACAAGTAAAAACTCTTCAGTAAATATAATTGCATAATTCAACCAGAAACATTTATGTTCTTAAGGCTAGAATATGTTGTGTAATAATATGCATTTAGTACGAAGAACCAAATATATATATATATGTATTGGTCTTCACTAATGAGTTCTCTGCGTACAAGAAGTATTAAGATATACCAGATTTATACATAAAATGTAACTAGCGGTAACTTATACTTTACTCGATAAATAAGCCACTTTACAAAATTGAGTCCTGGCTTAAACACATCGTCCACAGCACTGTACAACCTCCACGATAAGGGCCAAAGAGACACTGACTCTGAACAGACAGTACTCGTGTTGCCCACACACACGAATAGAACAGTCCGCGCTGTCTCCAATACAGCGTAGCTTTTACTTTGCTCTAGCAACATAGAACTTGCACCGTTAAGCTGCACGTTTATTTAAACTGTTGCACCGTTCCAATGTGTCGTCTTTACGGTAACTTACGCTGATGTATATACAGTTTCTTGGTCTAAATCTCAGCAGTAACTAGGCTGATGTGAGGAAATGGACTCAATTAAGCTTCAAGCATCCGACGATTTTTTCTTACGGTAATCAAAAGCAGCAGCAATGAACTTTACTCCTTTAAGGTACACAGCGCGCGGCAACACGGGCGTACGTGAATAAAAACACGGGATCAGTTTGGATGGCAAAGAGATAAGCGAGGAAGGTGTGAGAGCTGCCTGGACGTCTTCTTAATGCCGAGCAGGAACAACGTCATGCTAGGACGTGCAACTCGCTAGCCGTTCATGCTGCCGTATCTATGCTACCGACTTTCCCTGTGTATCGGGGCTGCATACAAGCTGCACGTCCGCTGATACGTTGAGCTTGCGAATGTATAGTGTGTCCCCAGCATAAGTAGATGTTTAGCGAACAGCAGTGTTATTGCTTGGAAAACAACAGGGCAACGCTGCGGTTAAACTGTACCTGAAAAAAAAAAAACTGTAGTAAATACAAACGGTTCAGTAAAATGTAAGATAAAAAAATTGGCGGTAAGCACAGCTGATGCAGTTGTAACAATAGCACACCAGTGCAGTTCCTTACAGTTTACTAAATTATAAGATGAGATATAGCAATGCATATATACAGGTGACTACCTATGTTGTAAAGCTGAAGACAGTGACGTTTGGTTGAATTGTAAAATAAAAAAATAGTAATGCGTGCAGTTGATTAAATTATAGAATAATAATTGGAATTGAATCAGGCTGGCTAACGTCTCTAAACGTTCATAAGATAGAATGGTTAGCAAATATAAAATGGTGGTTAGCATATTAACTGCTGACTAGGTTGGCTTTCAGAAATATAGCGTAAACAGCTGTCCAGCTTAACCCTATAATATCCCGAGTACATATCATTTTCGATGAATTACCCCTATTTGAAACATATAAAAATAGTTTCCACTGGCTTGAAAAAAGTTAAAAATTATTAGGCGCTCAGATAATTATCGTGTTGGAGCAGTATAAGGAAACTGTATTTCAGCTCTGTGACGAACAGAACAGTGTGGTTCACTGATTAGCAATGAAGTGACTTGAGGATTAGCAGTGTAGGGCCAAACAGAACAGTGTAATGCAGTGGCCAGCAGTATAGCACTATGTAGTGACTTGTTAAACAGCAGTGGAGTGACCAGTGATTATAGCAGTGTAGTAACTAACAGTACATTGCAGTGTTGTGTCTAATAGTGCAGTGGTGTAAAGTAATGAACAGTGCTGTTGCATACAGTGACCGGGAGCACTGTGGTGCAGTGACTATAACAGTGCAGTGCGCGGCGACACCACACACACTTTCATCACTTTCAACTATGGCGCCAGCGGCAACAGCTTCACGCAGCGTTGCCGTTCAGCAGTACCGCGATGGAAACATTTTTTTTCGAAAAACGTGGAACGCTTAAAAACTTTGGAGTCATTAGAATGTTTTTAGAGCGCCTGCAGTGCTGCGGTGAGAGGGCAGTTTTTTTGTCAGTGATAGTGAATGCAAAGAAATGAAGTATATCTTTGGGAAAGGGGGAAATTTAATTAGAAAGGATACTGGGTTTCTGATGGATTAAATATATTGTTTTCCTGAAGCCCCTGTATATTATTGGGTTAGAATATAGTTTATGTTGTCCAATCACCTACCTTGCAGATTGTTTTAACTTAGTGTTATACATCATTAATAGTTATTGAGGCTGAAAAATTATAAATGTAGTTTTGCTACATCACGAATAATTATTAACACTAATAAAGCTAAAGATATTGTACAACGTATTGTAATTATGCCCATAGTTTAAAATTAGCTTATAGGTAGTGTTTCTAACTTTTCCAGCTCAAACTAAGTCCGGGAGGAATCGTATTACATTCCAGTTATGAGGTATTGTTATACGGAAAACTTCTTCAGGCCAATCTCCCGTAGAGTTTTTTTTAAATATTAGTTAGCTACATGAAACTGTTGACTCGCTGAAGCAGATCAATACTGACAGCTTTTTGTCATGGGAATAATATTTTCCAAACATCCTTCTATAAACATAATATAAAATAAAAAACGAAATGTTCACTATTTTGAATTTCTTATTTAGCCAGTATATAAAGGCCGTCGCCTAGACGGGGCCGAAACCTAAGCTTCACCTACCCACTGGTAATAGGACTCTTGGTTCGTTCCTTGTTTACGGTCTATTTTACAATAAAAAAAATTCCGACCGTCCAATGCCGTGCGTTGTAGCAGTTGTCGTCAGGACGAAAATTTCCTGATTGTCGACCGCCGCTCATTTCTTATAATGATTTCATACGTCACTGCGCCGCCAGGCAGGCTTGGTGTCTTATTTTCCTGTTTCGCACCTATAGAACATATATGACGGAGCAAATTAGCATGTTATCTCATGCACCGCATAACTCTTTGTTCCCTACTTGTAACTATAATAATATCTAGATACAGTAGCAAAAATGGCATGCTCTTTAAATTAGTTCTAGCTATATATATTTGTATGCTAACTCGCACTCTTCACCTTGGTTCCATTCATATACACACTCGTGTATATATATATATATGTAACTACATATAGCCACAAATAAATTAACGTTAGGCAATATGCTGCTAATGTTTACTTTTTGCATTAAGAAGATTTTCAACGGTGCAGTTCTTACGTTCATGATAACCCATACTTAATTGAGGCAGTAATTTCAAGACCTTGATACTAGTGTTTTTCTTAATATAAATGATGCTCAATTGAGACAGCAAAGGTTTGAAAACTACTGTTGTCATTTTGAAATGTTAATGATGTTGTTTCTATGAATATTTAACTGAAACTGAGACGATAAAGGACTTAACCCACTGCAGATATTCAGGAACATATTAATTACTAATTATTCTGTTCCTTTAAAAATAAATGACTAACTCCGTGCATTAGCGGGTCAGAAGGTTTTGCTTTGAACACTCCACAAAGGACATATCTTCTACCTATGCCTTTTTTCACCATTGTTGCTATTGGGTCCAAAGACCAACAAACTTTCAGTTCATTTGCCGTATCCACGATACCGTTTTGTTTCTGCTCTCTTGTGTTTACGTTCGCGCTGCGGTTTGTTTACGCTTGTCACCGCCAGCGTCACGCTTTGCGACCAAACAATCGTGCCAAACATGGGTGTCGGAAGCCCAAAACAAGAAAACAGAAGCTGCTTTGTCCAAGAACCTTTTGTGACTGCGTGTGTAGGTGTGTGTGTGTCTCGTACGTTCCATGACGACCTAACGTATGAAGGTCACTAACTGAACCTGGAGGAAAGCCAGACCTCAAGGCGCTGTAGGACGACGACGGCGACGACAATTATTATGCAGCTGTTGGAATCCCCACCAAGGACCTGATGGATCAATACAGCTATCGTGCCACAAATGGTGTAACTTGCCGCTGGATGAAAGACTAACTTAGGTCAACACGACATAGGCTGAAAAGTTCCTGTTTTATCTGCCCCAGCCGCAGGATCTACACAACGACCTGAATATTTGATGAATCAGTTGCAATAACAAATTTTTCCTATTGTTACAATTGTTATTATTAGGATCTTGTTTAGCCACTGCAACTGAGATCGATAGCGATTCTGTCATGCCCCTGCAGTGTAATGATCGTTTCGATCACTCATGACTGGTACACCTTCTAGGGTAATGTCTCAATTACCGAATGCCTTTCTATTACCGAACGCAATAAGATTCCTACCTATATTCGGTAATAGATGGGCATTCGGTAATTGAGACATTACCCTATATATATGTTTTGGCTTTCATACATAATACTTAGTTTTCGAATAAATTGTACAACCGTTTTCAGCTGCTACAGTTTTACTTCACTAATAATTTGAAAATGTATCCGAAAATTTGCTATTGACACTGGGTCAGCCATTTGATGTGATGGCTAACGTTTTAATCAGTCCTTTTTGTATGTATTGGGACCAGAAGACCATCGTTTGAACCAGCCTGAAATACCTTAGGTCAATGCAAAAATGAGAGCTGGAAAGTTTGTTGCCTGATGTTCCCCGTGGAATACGTTCTAGACTGGGGGGGGGGGGTCGGGAATGTTTTGGTTTAGAGATCCACGGTCGAGCGTCAAATGCATTAAAGTGCATTTCCGTGCAAGCCAGAACTATTTTCTTAAGAGTGACTGCGACTAACGGTAGTTATTTTTCAAATAAGACCAAAGGATTTTAGACCAGAATAATTATTTGAGAAGTCAGCTGAGATTGATCTGCGAGCCAGATGTAGTCATCTGGCTGACGACCTCTAGGTTGTTGTCTCCTGTTCTGAAACATCTATTCCTATGAGAACAAGATTCTAGGCAGCAACAAGCTTGTTGATTTTCAGGCAGAACTGTCACAACTGCTCTTATAGTGAAGCACGCTATACGTGCAGCGCAATATAAGATGCGACCTTATAGGAAACAAACAACGCAGCAAGTAGTGTTCAGTAGGATGACGTACTGGTGCTTGCGTCATTGCGGCCGTTGCGCGGGCTACAGGTCTCATACTGACGCCATGACTCTTCGAAACTTGCGTTGCTACCACGTCTTTGGAAGAACGAAAGAAAGAACGAAAAAAACGGAAAGAAAGAAATAAAACTGATTTATTGCGTCTTACATTTTCATGCTCTTTAGACTGTAGAAAAATCAGCCATGCATCGCTAAGATTACAGTTTTTGGTCGTCTATAGGGTATGATCCGTTAGTGATGGATGCCTGCAACTCGCTACAAAATGGGGATCGACAACGCAGAGTTGAAATTGTAGAGAATTAGCAGTTAGTGTTTGAAATTAAGAGTAATTTTTGTGAACAAAAATTCTTAATACAAAGTTTTAAAATCCATAGAGTCTAGAATGAAGAAAAAGTTACCTTTTATGAAATTAACTATAATAATATTTACAATTATAACAGCAAGATTAAGCTATACAATATTGAGAGTTCATAATAATACGGTTATTTAAAAAAAATTAATCTTAACTCAGTTGTGACATTGCCTTTGAGGGAAGCGAATCATAGGCTTTGGCTACTCATTAAGAATGTGCAACTAGTTAATGTTCGTTAATACCTTTTCTACTGTATATGCCAGTGGTTGGTATTGCTTTAAATGCACAAAAATTTCCCTCGTAAGTAACTAGAACAATATTTGTACATCAAAAACAGTACCAGGGCTGGCATAACCCAAGCGTAACCCAGCATGAGTTAGCACGTAGTGTGAACTGCTGTCAAATGACCGCCCGAGGTCAACACTCTGCATGTCTCTATAGTAACTACGGTGTGTCCTTCAATTGTAACGGTGCCGTGTACAGCACGTGGTAGTTGTCATGCTGTGCCTCATACACTGTACGTCTCATGTATTTAGCCGTAGATATTCCATTACACTGAGATTCTATTTAATGAAGGATTGTTTGTTGTGAAAATTTTTTTTAGGTTTGTGGTTTACTATTGGATTATATAGTTTGAAGGATTGTTATAGGGTATTCATTATCCTTTTAATGCACAGTGAAAGTCAATACCTTGATATATATTGTCTGGGGGAAATTTATAATGTCCATATATTATACTTAGCATCTATATCTTGAACTGTTGTTGTTTAAAAATTAACGATTTTTAATAAGATAATTTTTGTAAAAAGTATGTGAGGTCGTTAAAGCATCTAAGTTATTTTATGGATTTCACATATGATAAGTTTTTGACGACCTTTGAGCCTTCGTCAAGAAAAAAAAAACACTTTAAGAACCGTCAATGAAAACATTTATTTATTTTTTGTTGTATCCTGGTCAGGCTTGCTTCAATTTTTCTTATCTGCATAACTGGCTTTTAGTAGTTGGAACTATGTCAAAGCCAACGGTGTTAAATAATTTCAATAGCTATTAATTGGGACCATCACTGAAGATGTCAATTTAGCAATCGCAGAAACTTCTTGAAACTTACATTCATCTCGCATACTCCAGAGTGCAGTTGAAACAGAACTATTCATACGAGTATTGATGCTTAAAGATATAGAGAAGGGCCAATTCTAATTATATTTATGTTAAGAATAACATTATTTGTAATGTCAGGAAAAGTTTTTTTTTTTTCATCAGCAGACGACATTACTAGAGTAGCGCTCATGCAAAACCCAACCTCCGCTTAATTTATTCTTCGATTTTAATCTTAATTTTAATTTTGTGAACTGTCAGTCAATGCTAACGGTTCTCATGTTCTTCCTTCTCCGACAGGTGAGTGAATAACTGCCGTTGCTGCTCATGAGGTAGGATTACTCAGCAGTCTCCCCCTCCCCTCCACCCACCGTGAGTAAACATAACTGTTGACGTGTTTATTAAATGCAAACTACGCAGCAATTTCTCATGGAACGAATGCACAGAGGGCTGATTAGTTACTGTAACGCAATGAATCAAATCGAACGTAAATCAAACATATTTAGTCGTGAAGGCCAAAGAAGAAAGTTCTTCGTGTTAAACATGGCACACACAAGGCGAGGAATTCGTTCTTTAGTGAATGTTTCCAAAATAACTCTGAAATAATTGGATTTCCCGGATAAAGAGCTCTAGTTTTCAGGAGTATTATTCTTAGTATGAAGAACTATTTGTTTGTCTGAAGCACTCGGTTACGTTAGCCTAAGATCTTGCCTGTACTTTATGCATGAAAGTAAGAGTGATATTACTTTTTTGTTCTGAGGTGAGATCTTATGACTGGGTGCTAAAACGCGTAAAGTATCGAAGCAGTGAAACTCATATCACTATTTTTTCAAATTTCTAACAAAGTCTTATATTCATTAAACCTTTTGCTGCTCGAACTCCCATAAATGCAGTACCGGCACTGCAGAAATTCCCAGACAACGGTAGCGATATTTCAGGAAATCCCATAGTTATCTCGAAATTTTTGTGAAATCTCCCAAATTTCTATTTACCTCAGTATCACTTTTCCGCTATTGCGCCAACGATATAGGAGACAATCCTTTCAAAATTTTCTTCTTATCATCACCATAACTTTACTATAGCATTCACTGCTGTTACGACCCAATTTTGTTACGGATTTAAGTTTTGGTAACCATTGCAGTACCGCTCTTCATGTTACCAACGCCTTCAGAGCTTCTGACATAGCGCGTATCTTTTTTTGTTCGCTACTAAATTAACACTCAAGGAAAAGTCTTTGCTCCTTTGCATTCAATGTTACTTTGCTCACATTGTGCAACGGTATAATTCTCTGACTGTGTTTCCACGGACATCATTCCAGTACAATTAATACTTCGTTTATTCCACCTATTTCTTTTAGTTCATGTCAGCATCGAAAGAGACATTTTCTTAACCATTTCCCTCCTTCTGTATTCGATGTTGCTTTAGCTAGGTTGTTCTACTGAATTATTCTGTATTATCACGGTTCCTATCCCAACACCATTAATATTCCTTCTTTACTACGAGTATTTCTCTCAGCTCATTAAGTCAACATTGAAGGAGACAATCTTGGGACCATTTCTCTCTTCATCATCGCCGTAATTATACATGCATTCAATGCTGCTGTGGCACCACGAGTGTTGTATCAACTGACCTCACTAGAGGCCACCGCGACTTCTCTGTTGACAAAAGCGACCGCTAGGGGGCGTTTGGCCTGATATCAGTCAACCTGTTCGAGGTCGTCACCACCCTCCAGAAGTGACAACTGAAGGGCTATTTTAGGCAGAGTCGGCTAACTCCCTTTCAAAGTCAAGGTAGTTAGCTCATTCTTCCTTCTTGATCACTATTTGTAAGCTATGCGCGTCGTGCAAATTGTGCTAGGGAAATCTATAGGCTAAACCCTTTTCCAGCGACTTTGACTATTGCTTCAACCCATGGTTTTCAACCGACGAGGAACTTGACACCCTCTCCCAAGAGAGAATTCTGAGGTTTCATTGGAGAAGTTGGGACCCCTAATGTAAAGGATTCACAATATCATATATATACGTGGTAAATTGGGAATGCTCCTTGTCAGGATAGCTTATCTTCGAAAAGGTTAAGCTGCATTGTGGCGTACTAGGTGATGCAAAAGTTTCAACACACGACTGTCATAAAAGCTTTTATTCGTTGGGCTGAAACAGTAAGTGTTAATTTTCAGAAGTAAATCTCTTGAGTAACATCCGCCGCAACTCGTTAAATAGTAAAACTTGTTTGATTTCAGATTTTTGCATCACTCTTTTTTTTTTGGGGGGGGGGGTCTGGGAAAAAAGATTCGGTAAGCGATTGGTTCAGATCACCCTGGCTTCTAATACTTCTCAAGGTGGCGGCCTTTGGCTTGCGGGAGGGTTTCTGGCACGCCCTCCTTCCTCTCCTCCATCATAGCTTTGATTAGACGGCGTACGAGAATCGGACTATACAATTTCCATTCAGAGAGACGAGTTAATGTCTAGGGTTCGATTCGCCCACGGTATACCCAGTACGTTAATCGATAAAAATTAAGTAGCGAATTTGAAATTAATTCACTACTCTTTCCAATCGTAAAATTCGAGCGAACAGATATTACCCGATCCCAACTAGTAGAGATATCAATTTTTTTTTCTTATTTTTCAATTGGGTCGAACCACCTCGTCACCTCCCAATCGCCATTGATTGCTTCAACTCTCCCTCCCCCCTTAGTTCTTGCCATCACTTTCAGGGGGTCAATATCACTTACTTTGGGAACCCAGGGTCTAGGCTATGAGCACTTATCAAGGTAAATTTCTCCACCGCACACTCCGTTCTTCACAAGTGCGTTATCTTCACAGCGTTACGTGCATTGCAGGAAGCGGTTACGCAACCTGGCAAACGTTATCGCTGCGTTTGGCGGCATCAAAAGCCGTCATTGTGGGACTGGCAAAAACAGAGAAAGTAAGAACCATCAAGGTTGGAGTAATTGTGTGTATTGCTGCCGTGATCCCTGGGAAATCTTCCAAGCATTTACTCAGACTTGCATTGACTCTCATGAGTTTCTATATGTACGCGCGTGCGCACAATGCAGCGCCCAGTATTCTCTCTTTTACCTTGGTAGTCGTGTAGTTCTTAGACTGTGTTTTTCATTATTATTTTCCAATAATAAAGAGTGTGCTAGACTGCTGCGTTGTTGCTACTCGCATCGGCGGTTTGTGGATAGTAAAGTGGAGATGCGTCACAGTTAAATACCAAGATATTTTTATTTTGTCAATGAACTGGAGGATGTCTACTGGCCTTAATGTACGAGTACTGTGACGCCATCAACCATATTCTAGCTCACGAAAGAATTCCAGACATCCTGGTATGGAAATTCCCAGTAAACCAACATTGAAGTCAGTGGAATAATAAACCATGGTGCACACTGAAGTCACTGGAATAAGAACACAGTGAAATCGCTGGAATAAACCCTCAATTCCTTTTTCAAAGCCCAGTGCATCTCTGGAGCAAGCAAAAAACGAAATAAATAAATAGATCGATGAAAAAATAAAATAAAAATATGGAAAATCCGCCAAACCCCAGGCAGCTGTACTTTCGAAACCTTGGGGTTTTCCTTTTCCATATCGAGGCACCAGCTCCCTGGCGAGTTCCATTACTGGCTGCGCGAAATAAATCGTACGACTTTGGAAGTCCGGCCAACGTTTATGGCAATGGACCTAATGGAAAACCTGGTACTTGTTGCCTTAATCGGGTGAGTGTTGCGGTTTGTCTCAACAACTTGATCAACCTTTCAAGACCTACGTATCTCGAAATTTCATTGTCGGAAAGTTACTGGGCACTGCGTCAATAATTTTATAGTTTAAGTGTCGTTGTTTATAGTAAGGCCATCAATGATAAGATAGAGTTTGATCAGCTTATTACACGTAGGTGCAAATTCAACGACGAAATACAAAAATAATCGCGATTACTTTTTTAACACCGTGATATTACAGCTACACAGTTGACCTACAAGAATCTTTATATGTTTTCGGGGCGAGTAGGAAATTTTTATAATGAGTCAGGTATGGACGTGGAATTTGGAAGTTAAGTATGCGGTAAACCTGTTTTAAAGAGAGATACATTTCATGATAATTATTCTTTCTTTGGGTTTCAGTTTACATCAGCAACTGCACTCCTCGCGAAACGGAATTAACAGCTGCATTATGGAAGATTTAATTAATAAAATGAACAATTTGATGAAACTTATTTAAAATGGCCAACAGGATTTAGACTATAACACTGTTAGCTAAAGCAGACAACCGAACGTTAAAACTTTCCCACAAGCCATGACAAAAAAAGTCTGTTACACATACGACATTTCTCTATTTCTTTAATACTTGTTATTCATAATAAGTAACTCACTACCGTCTGAATTAAACATTTTTCACTGAAATTGCACTTTTTTTAAAAATAAACTTACGATTCATCTAACCGGTAGAAAGTTACCTCTTCATGCAGTGCCTATCGCACACAAGAGTAACGTGGACGCTATATAAACAACGCCATTCTTACGTAAAATAGTGTTTCTTTCAAGCATTGACAACTTAAGCACCCAATTCGCTAGCACAACACCTCACCACTACAACAAATCCAAATATTTTTCTCATCTTCATTCGATTCCAGGCCGAATGATCTTTTTTTG
>LQNS02277100.1:9611029-9709003 GCA_001587735.2 Parhyale hawaiensis
TGTTTCTCAGCTGAGGTATCAGTTTCGTTGCTCTGCGTTGGACTCTTTCCATGTTATCGATATCTTTACAGAGATGTGGCGACCAGAATTGAGCAGCAAATTCTAAGTGTGGCCTCACTAATGACTTGTACAAGGGAACGATGATGTCCTTGGACTTGTATTCAAAGTTTCTGGTGATGAATTCCAGCACTCTGCTTGCTATTTTCACACTCTTGTCATCTTGCTGACTATGTAGTAGTTTGTTTGTAATAGTGATTCCCAAGTCACGTTGTTGGGTGACAGTAGCCAATTCCGTCCCATTCATTTTCAATGGGATGGAAGGGTTCATCAGCCCTACGTGCATTACTGAGCATTTGTCGACATTAAAGTTCATCTGCTACGTTGCGCTCCATTCCATGAGGCGGTCAAGGTCTTGTAGGAGCTCGGCTCTTCGTGGCAGGATGACATAGTTCAATTCATGAGTGTATGTGTGTTTCATGGATACAGAGAAACCATTTGACAGGGTGAATCGTTGGACTCTTTTCAAAAAATCAGATAAAGAGGCTTGCACGACACATAGTTGGATTACTGAAACTATTGTACAGGAATCAAGAGCGCTTAGTTCGCTGGGGAATGTAATTCTCTGAGGGCCCTTCACAACATACGATTACAAAATCACCAATAACTTTCAAGACAAGCCTAGGCTACTTTGCTGAACCAATATTTTACCTCTGTATTTACTATTAAAAATCTTACGATTCTTCGATACCCAACACCGATGGCGGTAGCTCCCAAAACAGATCTTTTTACGGAGTATGAGGTTCTGAGAACTGGCCCACTTTATTGTGTATGAATCAACTGGCCTAGATAATCTTTCTCTCCGTGCACAACGGGAAATGGCACTAGCCATCGCAGTGCCACTGCTCGAAATTTTCAATCGGTCTCTACGAACGGTAAAAATTCCGTTGGATTGCAAACTCTCCAACGTGACCTAACTACATAAGAACGGGGGATAAAAATAGGCCAAACAACTATCGTCAATCTGTCGTTTTATATCACATGTCAGCAAAACAACCGAACGTTTCATGAAGAAGCGCATCACTCACCACCTGAGGATGCGCCAGCTCATGTTTAGCGTCAGGTCCCCTTTCTAAATTGATACTGTAGCTACGAATAAATAGCCACACGAATGAAGCTTGCAGTATATATTTATATCTCTCTAGCAAAGACAAGGGCAACTAATAGAAACATTCAAGTAGTTAAATGACTTCAATGACGTGCCTACAATAGGACTTAATGGCAGAGAAGTCAATGATTGCCTCCAAACAACGTCCAAAAACTCCAACGTAAAAATCGAAGAACTATTTCGAAACAATAGTTTTTCTCAATTTTTATAGTGGAGATTTGGAATGGATTACTTTCCAAAGTCGTCAGTAAAGAGACAATCAACGCTACTTCCTCTACGGACCCTCTAGGAGTTACACACTCTTAATAGCCAAAGCTTCAGAGACCCCCCTCAACCATTATCTAGCATGTCCCCAACTATAATAACGTCTGAGTCCCCGATAGTCTGCTACAACTAATCGCGCTTGCCAGCACAGCCTAGGCTTGGCATAGTTTTTTCTAATATTTTTCTCTTTCTTCTTCCTTTTCTTCTTATTTTCAAATATTTACCTTATGTGACGTGACGGCAATAGCCCATAGAGGGCCGGAGCGTCACTTCCGGCAGCTATCTAGGAATGGGTCTCTTGGTCCGTCTACTGCCAGCTTTTGAATCTAATCTTTCCGAGTTACCTCATATGGCGGTGTACTTTTTAAGAAACTTGTACCGCCTTCACCATATTTCGTGTTATGGCTAGTATACCTGGTGGTATACATAACTGCTTCACTCCATTGTCTCTTGGGATGTATGGCGTTTAGTCGTACTTTTTTCAATTAATTACAAAAAAATAGATTACGTTTGACTCGGACGAACTGCAGATCTTCCTGTTTAGTGGTTCAGTGCTGGGAAATTCATAGGAGGAGTCATATTTATTCTAAAATATAATTTTTTTTTTCACACCAGAGCATTCTGAGAGCGCAGAACTCCGCCAAGCAAAGCAATGGTAACGAAAAATTCGAAATGATCCTGTAATTAGGAATTTCTCTTTATCATCACCAAAATTTAATTATTTATGCCTCTTGATTGGATTAACAGCTTCTATAATTTTTCTTACTGTCCATCCGTAACTTTTCGATTTATATCTGACAAAACATTTTCACAAACACTAGTCAAACACACAAACGGAAGAACTGATTACTGAAATTTGGTCCTTTGTGTCATATATTTTAACATTTCTAACAATTTCTGTGAATTTCATGACGATCCAGTTTTTTAGGTTACTATCAAACATAGAAACAAACGTAGCGACAAAAAAAAAAAAAAATACACGGGCGAGCTGATCAAAACAAAAATTTGGTAATTTTTTCCTAGTACGCTAATGAGCCCCATAGTTCCGATAAAATTTCATTACGCTTGCTTCCTAACTTTCTCAGTTATCTAATTGGTAGCAGACAAAGAGACGAACTCAACAAAAATATAACCTCTTTGGCCGAGGTAATAAGCCTTACAGCTATGCCACAAGAAAAAAAAAAAAAAAGAAATTTCTGAGGATAATGGATTCAGGAGAATTTCAAATACTTTAAGAGTCTATGAAAGGGTGTTAAGTGCGAATAAAAATTTCTGGAATGTGGTGCACCAGAAAAATAGCGATGATAGTGCATTTTGGGCGTGTTCGATTGAGTGTCGATATTTAGCCTGTTAGGCAGGCTTGACTTATTCGAAACTTGAGACTCCGGCTCTGTAGTTCTGTATCGTGTAGCAAGTGCTAGAAGCGACCCCATTACGTCAAGCCGAGTTATAAGTTCGATTTTACCACGTTAAACTGAGGTTTTGGAAATCTCAAGACTAGTTGATCAAGGGTTGACGCATAAACGTCAATAGTCCGAGTTGAAGCCAGTGCACCAGGCTAAAGTTTTAGACAAATCAAGCCTCAAAAGCTGAATTTTGCGCCAAATTGAACCTGCCTTTTCTTGGAGAGAAATTTCATGTGACAGGATTTTTAGGTTTCAGCTACCGGAAAAAATTACACCATAAAATCAATGCTAATTCACTGCTTGTCATTAGCTCCTATAAAACACTTATGGAATCTGAAGTATATGCAAGGAAAAAAAAAATAATGATGGTTCTGCGTAGTATCTATGGTCCTTTGGACTTCCAGCTTCCGATTGGATGAACTCATTGCCCTTTTCCATTTCATCAGCAATGAAAATTACTCCGGAACAATGTTGCCTTCCGGACTTTTGGGTCCCTTTATTCTCTGTCTCGTCTCCTGAGGGCACCGCATGAGGTGCAAAGGATAAGGCTGTCCTGCAAAGGTCAATACTGAGGGGTTGATGCACTGTGCAAGGTCATTGTCTCGATCCCTTATCCCAGATTGCAAGAACATGAACGGGTAAGCCAGACTGGAGAAACGAACTTCTGTTTTGAAAAAAGTGGCTTCCGGCATCACGTGACGCCATCCACTCTGGTGTCAATATCCGCAGTGTCTTTGATGAGCGTTTGTAGAGTTCCATTCACGATACCTTCCTGTGCTTTTTTTTTGCTAAGAACGCTGCTTTCTAGAAGACGTAAATGGAAACCCATGATATTGAATTTTATTTCCCTTGTTTCCTTTATGAAGTCTGCGAATCATTGGCCTGCATTAAAATAGTGTAACAGTCTGGTGTCGAATTGTATTAGGTACTGTTTCTATGCAATAGGTATGTACTGGGATCAGCAGCAGTTTCTGGCGCATGTTCATGCTTAGGATGTTGCCCTTCTACTGATAGAGGGGAAACAATTATGCTCCACAGCTGGTCTGCTCAAAACTGAGAGTCCTCCCGAATTTGAGGGCACGTTCGATTGAGCACTAAAATTAATCCTTAAAAGCTTGACTCCTCCGAAACTTCAAACAAAAGCTTTGGCTTTGTCATTCTGAATGACGTTCCAAATGTTGAAAACAACCCGATTACGTTCGGCCTTTAGAAAACTCCATTTTATGAAGTAAGATTGAGTTTCCGGATGTTTCAAGGGTAACTGATTTAGGGTTTGTGTCTGAAACTCTATTACGGCGGTCGAAGCCAGCGCGCCTGTGTCAAATTTCGAACAAGTCTATCCTCTCAGGTTAAATTTATCACCCAGGGATTAATCGAACATACCCTAACACAATTTGGCTGCTTGCGTGCTAGGAGTTCCGCCATGTGCAACATCGAGACCTGTGTCTGATTAGCCCCCTCTGTTTTCTGATATAACCACTGTACCTGTTGTGCTAGAATTAAAAGATGAATACTACCACGCGTTGGGGAAATTAATAAAATGCTTTTATGGTAATAACTGTTGTTATTTGAAATATTAGTTGGAAAAGAGTGCTGGCCCATATGATATAGCTGTCTCTGCAGTTTCAGTGGGGCAGTCCTGACCCCAAGCTCTGGCTCTTCTTTTATTTTTTTTTAATAGCGTCTGGCTCACATCACCGTTTTCGTCTGTGAATCTAAAAAGTGCTTGGTTCAAGTTATGGTTCTTAGCAGCAACCTTTTTGGAAAAGATTTCCCCATATTATCTCCATAATTTTGACTATTTTAGAAAAACTCTTGCTCAAATTATTACTGTTGTTTGTCATTTCTGCAAAACGTCATCGGCAATCAATACTTAATTCTTTTTCTCAACCCATGCGTACAAAGTCTGAAATTGAGGTAAGATCCGTAATTGTATTCTCTTCCTAAGCTTCACAAAAACGTTTCCTTCACTCCACGTTATTGAGCAACGTTCTTTCACGATCCGCTATGCGTGCGTTATCAACAACCCTGACCATGCAGTACGACCAAAGTCTATTTCGAGCGAGCAGCGCATATGGGCACGCTTGCGGTACAGTTAAATGCTAGCACTGTCTTCCTTTTGCGTACGTCTGTACGTTGCGTAATGTACCAACGCAAACACAGGCAGAGCTGTAGAGGGTCCGGCATGGTGTCAGAAGGCGAAACAAAGCTCGGATGATGAGGAGACTTGAAATTTTACATGATCGTTATCTTTGTTTTTACGTTTACTTCTTTATGCTTCCCTGTAAATTGAGTAAAAGTTTTTCAAGATCCTTAAAGATTAGGAATCTTTTGATGTTAAGTGCTTCCACGGCGAACTTGCTCGATAGACTGTAGGTTATGTTTTAGTATTAGTAGCTACTATTAACAGTAAAATAACCTTTAGAAGTGCAAGTGTAGTATTTAGTGCGAAAACCTTCACTATGTATGTAGTGAGAGACACAGAATCTATCTTTCCGTCTGACCTTCATTATCAACATAAGATGTCCCTCCCCCACATTGTTTCTATGTAACCAACATACATGGACCCCCTAGCAGCGTCAGCCTATCCACATTTTACTTCAGCCCTCCCTCCCCTCTCTCCTCTCCGGGGCAATTTCCTGGCCCTGTAGCAATCGCGGTAACAGGCAGGCTTGCAAAAAATTAATTAACCAGATAATTCGAGTTTCTCTTACTGGTAGAAGAAACACTACGGTAGCGCGTTATTAATGCCTATATGATTGTGCGTCAGTTTTCTAAAATCGCCACAAATGCACTTAGTTATTATCAGTGCGTCTTCTGCTGTTTGTCCGCTAGAGTAAATAATAATAATCATTTGTTTATTTTGCACACAGTGGATGCTCCTGAAGAAATTTTATTTTCTTTGGCCTTAATTATGGAAATTTTTAGATTTGGTAGTGTGAAGGGAAGGAGAAGCAGTCAGTGCCAAGAGCGATTTCACGATTCCCGAGTCGTACTTCCCTTCATCTTTTCCATGACGAAGCGCTCCATACGGCACATTTTCTTTGCCAGCGATGTGAGTGTCCGAGGTTCGAACTCGGTACCGCGCCACTCGACGCAAAGTCGCTATCACTCAGCCATCGAGTATAAGTATCTTTAATAAGTTAAAACACGTGAACTGCAAAAGCAAATTTATGGAACTTCCTTGTAGTGCCAAGCATTTCCAGCCCAAAATATGGTTCAGTTCTCCGACAGCACACACACACAAACGGTAAAACCGATCATCACCAAATTTTAATGAATTGTGTTTAAAACCGTTAGTAACAATTCCCTGAAATTTCATGAAGATTCGCTCGTAACTTTTTGAGTTACGTCACTGATAAATAAATATAGTTTTCAAATGTACCACCGGTGGTACATGTGGCGCTATTTGAAAGCTTGCCATGAACCACCGGTCGTACATGTGGCGGTAATTGAAAGCATGCCATGTACCACCGGTGGTACATGTGGCGGTAATTGAAAGCATGCCATGTACCATCGGTGGTACATGTGGCGCTTAACGGGTTTAGCATTAGCCACTTATAGTAAAATTGAACAGATGAGTCCGAGGCGCGGTATCTCCGATTCGTCCAGTGCAATTGAGGTAATCGAATTTCTTGGTCGTTTCCGTGCCCTGAATTATAGTTCTGGGCGTTCGATTTGCAGATTCGAGCTCGATTCAAAACGGTATAAATAAACTTCACTATTAAAGCTAAGGACACAAGTTAAAACTAAGCGGATTAAGTTTTGTCGATCGGAATGTATGAATCGAAGATGAGTTACTCGTAAGGCGGGTTCACACGACATTCAAATGAACGTATTCTTTCAGCAAGTTGTCCGACTGTCTTGACGTGCGCTTGGAAAAACAACTGCAAAGCTAGGAAAATATTCGACCGTTACTGAATGACAGGCGCTGACTTGTCTGGAACTTGAGACACGTGCGTCACCCTCGCCCGGGTGAATCAGGCTTCAGGTGTTTACCCCCGACACTTCTGAAAACTCAATCTTGCATTACAAAATGGAGTTTCCAGCTGAGTCGAACGCAATTTGCTGTTTTTGTTAACATTTGCAATACAATTCAAAGAGACAAGGCCGACTCTCCTAGTTGAGGTTCCGGATAAGTGAAATCGAGTGGGATTGGCTTATCTTGACTTTGACGAGCCAGTCAATGAAGCCTTCAGCAGTTGCATAAAAAGAGGCAAGCGTGGATATATATATTTAAATTTGGAATCAAAATAAACGAACAAGACTCAAATAATACTCAAAACACTCTCCACCTTTCTGCTTTGCACACGGGCATAACAGTGCATCCGGATGATGAACTGAAAGAACAACCCTGTTCATATCGTAGAATTTTAACGTATTGTTTCAGGGAGGTTTCTGAATGCGTTTCACTACAGTTTAAAAAGTAGAAAAGTGCACAGTATTCTTAATTCTACTTCACTGTCGATTGGAAGCAAAATAAGAAAAACACTTGTCTTGACGACTAACACTTTTGCAGACATTGTGACAGTCTTGTCTACAAGGACTCGGTAAACTAGACCGTTGAAAGCGCTGAGTCTGCAGTTTTCACAGCTAGGTCAACCCACCTGACTGCCTTCATTCGATTATGGTGACGGCTTAATTCCTCCTGGCAGATATTGGGTGGAAAGACTTGCTTGCAAATATAGACACGTACTAGGCTACATTATCACCTCCCTCACTTTGTTCATGAGTGGTAAACAACCTTCATGCAATATACCTACTGGAAGAACGCGTTGAAATTATTAACTCGTAAATCGGCCTTAATTATTGATTGAGAAGAGCTAAGTTTCGCCAGAAGCATGCACGTGGCTCACACACAGACACACGCACACGCTACTGCCAGACACACCCTAACACTTACCGCAGTTTACCCCACACTCTGCTCGCCCCTAAAGGTCTCCCAGATGAACAGATTCCCGAGCAAGGTCACGAGGATAGCGAAGAGAAGGAGAGAGGGAGAGAGGAAGTGTCCTGCCGACGGACGCTCCTTTGGCAATTTCCGTTTACATTTCACGGCAGTCGCGTCACTTCCCGTGCCCCTTTCTTGCAATTTTCCTTCGTTATTGTTGTATTTCTGAGGAGGAGGAAAAGCAAAGATAAGCGGTGGTGTCAGAGGAGGCTTCAGGGTACGGGTGCCTTATGTTGTAGGTACATCTTCGGACGAAATCCAGGTCACGCTGTTCATATCACCTCATGTGTGTGGAGACACGATGCTGGGTTTTTCTCTGTAGGCCGCAGTTAGCTACCAAAGAGAGAAGCACCAGCGCCTTATTAAATATAAAGTAAGAAACAGAAGTAGGCATGTGCCGTTAATTGAGTCCAGTGAAAGGTGGACGGCTGTTCAACCTTTCGTAAAGACCCGAGGGCTCTTAACTGCGCAGCTAAGGGAACGAATGCAGTGACATAACAGCTTTATTTTCATGTTAAGTCTTCTGAAATTAGCAACATAGAAGTATCGACACACGTATATAATTTACTTTTGCGCTAAGATGGGCGTGAAAAAGTTACAAAATTTTATGTATAACATCGGTTTTTCTTCATTGTACTTGCATTAAGACCAGTGACTACCTTCACGAGTTGGAGAAGTAAATGATGAAATGAATATAATCGCGGTTTGACAATCCAGTGTCCATGTAGATTAACTAACGTTATAATATTGAATATTTACTGGTTTGTAAATCACAACATCTATATATGACGAGGGAAACAAGTTCTACACACCCCACCCTTGTAATTGCAACTGTGAAACGTTATGCACACGCCCCTGTGCACCCGGCCAATAAGATAACTCGTCGTGTGCTACTTGAGCTCTCACACATCAAGGTGTGGTTGAGCGCCGTAATTATCACCCGCGAGCAAAGAGAGAGGTGATAATGATTTCGCTGAAGATTTAAGCATACATATTTCTGTATATGCATTTGTACATATATATTTGTCTGTCCACCCAATAAGAGGTCGAAGGAGTTGAGCAATCTTCCTAATTTTTTCTAGGGAGTTCCGTGGGTTGACCTAGATGTGACCTATGCCAAAGAACTAGACCTAGCTGGCCATAAAAAATATCGGCATTGAATATTCTCCACCGCGGTGAATTTGCCTCCACCGCGGCAGATCGTCTGGAGCACGCGCGTTCTATTTCTTCCTATATTATTTTTGAACAGGGATGGGGGGGGGGGGGGGGGGGGGCTCAGGAATTGGGGCTGTGCGCTCAACTCGTTCATCAAACATNGGGCTCAGGAATTGGGGCTGTGCGCTTAACTCGTTCATCAAACATGACTTCGTTGAACTTGCCCCCTACCGCGGGCGATGGTCATACGCCACCAAGGCGTTCGAGTTGAACTTACAAGTGGTAACTGTGAGACATTGTACGGACCGGGCTTTACAAGATTTTATCTACCTTGATGAATCAGGGCCCAGGGACTGGACTGAAACGCTTTGGTAAATTAAGGGAACGTATAATATTCAGTGCTTCTCATGACACGCCATAGATTTGGTTTTTTCGCTATACTGATCTAAGCAAAAAATACTCTCAAAAAACCTGTAACCTTCAGGTGATGTGTAATTGAATATGCCAGCAGGGATGCACTGCTAGATGCTCTAAAATGTAAATCTTTAGTCCTTATGCCAGAGCATTCGAGGCCGCAACTGCAACTTACCATCGCCGTCACTCTACGAGATGTTTGAGTACGCAGGCCTATACAGGGGCCGCATTTGTCACAGAAAGCCGCAGGTCGCAGACCACCGGCCTTTTTTTACCAATGTGGGTGGTTGGGGGGGGGAAGCAAACTCCTGCAAGTACCCGCCTCCTTTAAGTATAGGAGCCCACATGTTCTGGATGTATAAGCAGGTTCTTATGTATATATAAGCCGGAACCAGTAGAAAGTGTACAGAAAAAATTCTGCTCTTCATTTTCGTTCTGAACTGTATCATGTATACGGAGGGTTAAAACATGTTCCAAGTCAGACAGACTCCGCAGCTCTCATCATAGTTAAATTAATTTATTATATTAAAACTAAAAACCGAACGCACGGACGTACCAACCTGCCACCCTAATTCTTTTTCTTTCATGCCATAACTTCTTTACATCTTCAAGTTTCCGCGGGTGTGTGGCAACTAATCGTGCTGGCACACTCTCACCTTTGGCTTAGTTTTTTTTTTCTTTCAGATACCTAAATGATTTTGACATAAAGGCAATAGCTCTTAGAGAGCCGGAGCGTGAGTCCTGGCTGCTCACTGGGAGTGGGCCTGTTGGTCCGTCTACTGCCAGCTATTTAATCTAATCTAATCTACTAAGTATTACCAGGACTAGCAGAACTACCACATTTTTATGCCAGGGCTTCAAGGAATTGAAATAAAAACCCGAACGTCGCATCAAACGACCCAAGACGCCCAAAGCGTTGCTAAAACGAATCCCTATAAAAAACCTCCACGGCTGACTGGAACACCTGCAGACTCACTCAGTACAAACCTGAATCCCACAATGAATTCCAAGAATACTATATGTCAATTTATTAAATAGCTTGATCATATTACTTTGTTGAGGTTGTTATCAATCTAAAAGCCAGTTCGATGAGCCATCTTTGATGGAAATAATTCGATCCAGTTGCATACCCTGCCCAAAAAAAAAAAATCCAGAGTGTTCGAATCGTCAGTTCTGTTGGAGTTTCGTCGTTAACGGCAAACCGGTTATGCCTGGCGATGACTAAAAATTCTATCCTGGTCGAGAGGTGAATCATAGAATAATAATAATAATAATAATAATTACTAGCCTTAGCATCTTCCTTCATTCGGTAGCCTTCAGATTCCATTACCATTAGCGTCTTTTCTGTAGAAATGAACAGCAGGTAGTTCCGCTTGCTCTAACTGTAACTAATGGTATTACCCCTTTACAAGTTTCGTTTCCGTGCCGTATGCAAATGCAAGTTCCGTTGAGCAGGACAACACTTCCGAATACGGTGATGGACACTTCCCGTTGCTGCCCCTCCTTGCTCTCTGCTTCTGTCCTGCCCAGAGCATTGGGAGATCTTGACTCGTTCGTCTTTTCTGAATCCATTTATTTCTGTTAAGAATTGCCCTATTAATGCCAACTAGCAAATTTAGCAGTTTGCAGCTAAGGTTTAACGTTTGGTTCACCGACAGTCAGCCGGTTTATGTAGAAATCTTTAATGAGACTATCTCGAAATTGATAAAGTTCCTGAAACGAGACATCCCTATGTGGAGAAAATGCAGAGTAGACGATAAACAATTGTGACCAGCAGTATGGTGTAGAAAATCTTAGTACCACGTAGCAGCTTGCTATGGGGTTCGCTTTGGTTAATGTCTTACAAATGTAAGGGAAAATAGGTATACGGGGCGAAAATTTCTCTTGGAAGAAAAACTATAGTCTGCCTGTGATTTTGGAATTTCAATTTACTCAACATCCGGACGCCCTGTTGGGTTCGTTTTAAGAACAGCAAAGAGCACAGCTTCCTCTGTTCTAATCAGTTCTAAAACAATTCGATGAAGTTGTCAGAGACTTTAATCGTAACAATTGTTAAGCCATATGATGCGGCGGCTGACTTTCAATCACTTTCTGCACCTAATTTAACTCTTTTGGTAACCTATGTTTAATATATTTCTTGCATCACCTCCATGCGTGTTCTTAATAAAGTTGATTTATTGAATTTAGTAAAGCTGTTGCTAGACACTCAAGTTGACTTTACAAAGCTACAACGAATCATTTGGAAGCCTAAATAGGGCCTGTGGAGACCAAATGACTGCATTGTGAATTGAGCCACCTCTGCACGGCAACTTTGATGATGCCGTAATTGTCGTTAAATATTCATAGTTTGCACGGTTTGTTATAGTCCTTATGTACCTAAAGTTACGTTCACTTGGTCGGCGACTTCTAGGCTTTTCTTGTCTGGAACTTTAAACAGAGCGCTAGTTTCACCCATCTGAATCACGTTTCAAGTGATACAAGTAACCCAATTTGTTGAACCGGAAGGAAACTCCATTCCACGCAGCAAGATTCAGTGTTTGGTAGTCACAAGGGTCTGAATTAAGAGTTTTAATTTCCCCACAGATTAAACTTACCCTAACTTGGTGTGTTCTACGAAGTCTAATTTTGAATGGTTATTCCGCGCAGAGCAAGCACCGTTATATTCGTTGTAGCACTGAATGAGTTTAATGGAAAAGTACTGTTAATTCCAGATGTAAAGCCTAATTTTTCACCCTGCCTAAATACTAAAAGACTGTTTAGATGAAGTACAAGAGGATTATGTAAGACAACCGATGTGAGTGAAGGTACAACTACTCGATTTCTAGATCTACAGGAGAGCCAGGAGCGAGTTTCTCAACAGTGTTCGTAACCGCTTGCACTTACATAGCTTATGCGGCCCTTTCAGTAGATAGAAGCTTAGTAAATTTTAGTCTTTATAAGTTAATTTTAGCTGCATTTTTCATCCGGCAGGCTTTTTTGTGAACATCCTCTCTCCGGCTCCTAGATTTTTGGTCCAGCTTTCCAAAATTTTCGGTAACTCTTACTGTTCAAGTGTTGCTCTAGAAGTTCTCGCGCGTAGTAGTCTGTAAGTATACTATTTACTGAAACTCTAACTTGAAGCCGAAATTCTGGAAGCGACATAACTCAGCTTTTGCGCATTTTCCAAAATTTTTGGCTTAATTTTGAAATGCTGTACTGCGCCACAAAGATACCTATGACGTTGTCTAGTAAACAGAAAGTTTATGATTGCCTCAGAATTATGTAATCTGGAGATCAACTTGCAGCATATAAACAATTGTGCTTCTACGTAATGTTTTCCAAAATTACTCGTGACTCTTACTTCTGAATTGCTATCGTGCGCCATCAAGAGTCCCAAGAAGATTTCTTATATCACAGAGGGCAAGTATACGATGACCACGAACTCTAAGCTGGAAGTGAAATTCCGGAAGCTAGACATCTCATATTGGGCATAGTTTTTAAAATTTCCGGTAACTATTACTCCTCAAATGCCATCTTGGGCCACCATGATGTCCCAGAAGTTCTCTTACGTAGTAGAGAGCAAATACGCAGGACAATGGCCTTCTGGAGGGCATCTACCTCCAGGACTTGGCCTTGCCTGGGCATCCTCTGTCCCTTGTCCTTTTGGTGGCCACCTCGGAGGAGGAGGGGCATAGGACCCTAGGAGTGCGGAAGCTGTGGCTCCGGATACTGACTCTAAAGTTCATCATGGAAGTCCACTGGGCGGATCCAGCGAAGAGGCAACAATGGACGTGTGTCAAGAAACTGCGGATTTCACTACCTCGTATTTATTTCAATTAAACAGCAGAAGAGTTCGATTAGCTGCCTAGCCGTTAAATATCGGGGTGTTGAAATGGCTGCAACATTTTTCGGGTTATAAAAAATAGTAGTCATTCGGGTAAATATGCGCTCCAGTACCGTAATAATTATAGAGTAATTAACCCATCTAGTATATCCCTCCGTCAGTTGTCTAAATTTTGAAGGTTATTCGTACTAATTCGAAACAATTAAAAAAAAACTTATTGCGTTAATGGGATGAAAATTTTCAGGGCAGATGATAGGTGATCTCCTATTCTGAATCATTCTGGCATGCTGAAGGAACTACGCCTAATTACGGTAAATTTCTAGAGTACTCATAAAGTTCTTAAATTGATGGAAAAGCTTGCCGTTTCTAAACAACTAACCTGGTAGACGGCAAGCTTATTCCTCGACTCGATAAAGATTAGTAGATTTTATTAGAAGTTTAGAAAACTTTTCTGACGCTTAGGGTTTTGTCTTGCGCTTGTAACAATGCCTTAAGGTTCTGTGTCTTTAACCACCCAAGTTTAATGATCTCCAAATGGAGATCGACTAAATAGTGCTATTCCCATGGGAAATTTAGATCTAGCTTGGGCCTAATATGTTGACACTTCATTCATATTCGAAACATGACTATTATTACTATTGTGAATAAGGTTACGACTATAAATATTTACATATCAAGTTAAGCAAATTTTACCACAGAATATTTGTATTTTCAATATTTTGCCACTGTTTCAAATTTTCGCGCATTATATTATTTCTGCACACTTTTACACGGACAAAATTATTTAAGTAAGCTATTAAATGGTATGAAAAGTGTATTTTACATTACTGTATCTACAGTGTGAGTTACATTCACTAAAAGGAATTTACATTTGATGCCTAAAACTACTCGTTCAAGTAAGGTACTGTACCTTTTTAAGTACGCAGAACTTACTAGGTACCGACGGTTTTACTATTTCTAGTTAAAGTATTTTGGCTCTATGAACTAGCAAAATTTCTCTGTGTGCAACATTTTGTTTACGTTTAAGATTAAAATATTATGCTGCATTTCCTATAGTTTTCTTTTTCAGCCACGCACGCGCCTCATCACTTCTGAGCTCTATTACATCAGGAAATCTCTCTAATGTATTACAATTGAACGAAGGGCATAGTTTCCTCCAGTGTACCTGTTGCTAAACATTGAATTTCGAGTTTTTGAGTCTTATTTAAGTTCATAGATATTACTGAATAATGCCATAGAATGAAGGGCATGATTTACTTCACGTGCCCAATGCCAATAGTTGCGTTTGTAATTTTCTGTCTACTTTTACACCTACAACCGCTAGTATTTAATACCGTAGAGCACATTTGTTGTATCATTGCATTTAATGCCAACAATGGTACCTACCTTTTAATTTTCGGTGTTTTTAACTCCTCAAGGATTACTGAACAACATCTCAGTATTGAGGGCATACTATATTTTACTACATTCTACCTAACATGAACAATTTTATCCGTGATTTTTTGGCATTCTCTTAAGACTACAACGATCAATAACTACACCAAAAAACAAAGGGCATCTATTACTGCATTTTACGTAATGTTGATAATTTCGTTCATAATTTTTTGTATCCTGTTAAATCCACAAAGATTAAAAAATTTCCTGAGTATTCCAGTTTTTTGGGGCGAAGCTCAGACGGAAGAGTTGCCAAGCAAGCATGGGAGCGGCATCCCCTAGGGGGACTTCAACCCACTGGCACGCTACTGGGCGGCCCACCACTCCCATGTCTGTATCTCCTCGCTGTTTAAACTGGCAATCCAGTAATGGGTACTTGGTAATTTTCAACAACTTCAATTACGATTACAGTGGTAAGCTTTTGTTTGAATTATCGTTTTCTCGATTGGTGGAAATTGAAGACTTCTCGATGGCTTATATCGAATATAGTAAAATTGAAAAAAATTATGTTATTGAAATAAACATTCTGACTTAATAAAAAGTGCACCTCTTTTGAGATTGCAATATCTATATTATCAGAGCATTGTTCATAATTTGATACATTTCAAAGCAGCTGCAGACTCAGCAATGATTTGTAGCTTTGTTCGGAATATGTTCTTTGCATTTCTATGCAATAAAATAACTGTATTATATAGTTCAGAATCAACCAATCTAGGATTTGACTCCTCTCTGGGAATGGGTATGAATTTCGATTAATATCCTGTACCTAATTTACCGAACTGCTTAAATTTTCCTTGTTCATTCACTGAACATTTCACAAGCGCAAAAAATTATTACGATGTCATATTTTCTGTATTTGGAAGACCAAACACTGCAAAAAGGGCTGGTGCTTCTGTATTCGTTTACTTGTTTTATTCGTTTTTGGCCACGGTTGAAGTACCCACAGCCAACCTTACCTTATATTGAATGCTGATGGGTACGGTATGGGTCTGGGGGTGTTCGATTAACCAACAAAATTTAGATTTCGAGGCATGAGTTTTGGGAAACTTCAGACTGGAGCTACAGCTTTGCCCCTTTGTGTCACATTGTACGTAAAGGTTACATGCAACCGATTTATCTTGAGCCTGATGGAAACTCCATTTTAGGGAGTAAGATTAAGGTTTTGGAAGTCCTCCGGGTAACTGATTAAGGACGTGTTCGATTAGGACATACGGTCAAGTTACTTAGCTTAAATCGAACGACTGTTGACTAGACTTCATGTCCCAATCGAATACGCCCTAAGAGTCAACGCCTGAAACTCGATAAAAAAGGAAGAATTAAATTTAAGCTTTTGCATCTAATGAATTTCCGGATAAGTTGAGTCTCAGAGTGTTAATTTCTGCATTTAATAGAACGTACTCATAGTAGGAGCATTACTGAACTTTTACGATAATAGTAGTCACAATTTTTATGCTAATGGTATATTCATACCGGGGACCACTTAAACACAACAACGGTAGCAATTCACTAACTTTGTATTGGTTAGATTTTTGCAGAGTCAATAATTTTATAGAACGTATAAGAAGCTCATCCCAATGAAGAACAGGCGATAAAATTCCTAGAAGAACATGAAGGACAGTTTGAACTTGACGCTCATTTCGTAGTCAATTTTATTTTTTTAGGAAGTCAGGCTTATCTTTCTAGGGCGTTGGTCTGATTTCTCAATCGAAGAATTGACATCCCCGCCAATCCTAACTACTGATCAAACATAGGCGGTAGTACCTATTATTGACGTATTTTATTATACATAAATGCATCTGGGATGCCATTGCCTGCTTCATCTCTCCATTAAGTCAACTACCGACCTCTCTTGATGAGTTGATTTCTGGGAAATATTAACTGCCGAAGAGATCATAAAAAGTTATTGAACAGATCAAACGCTGCTGAACACCCAGTGCCGACTCCTTAAAAGGGGCACTGCAATTTTGCTTTCTCGATACCAGAACGGAAACGTGGAAAAAATCGTCAGATCTGGAGACAAGAATGCAGAAGGACAGGCAAACCCAGGTAACTATATCGTATATTGTCCTCTCGTTACAGCCCAGTGCATTTGCGGAAGCCAACTCTGATCGGGACCCGGGGTGGTCTTCTGAGAGAAAATAAATACTTTGGAAATTGAAACGCAAGGATTCTCATGTCAGCACAAGGGCAATTATATCCCCGAGTTTAACATTATGTGAGGTGATAGTATCTGTTTACTAGGAGCGGGTGCCACGGATTTATTGATTAAGCTGACGCGTTACATTTAAATTAATTAGGACGAAGAAGTTTTTTACAACCACGACATATGCCTGCTAAACTGGAGCTAGAGCTTATTTGATTAGTGCGGTAATATTAGTGTATATATTACCCAGGAAATAAAAACGATGAGAGTTACAGCCGGGTCACGCTACGCAATCTCAAGCTCAACTTAATTATGATCAGACGTTCAGCTTGCCCGTCGTTCAACTTGAGTACTTTCCGTGCGTATCTTGGCTACAGATTTTCACTGTGTAATCGGGACAATGGGCGAGCCGAATCTCCATTCATAAGTTGAGTATATACTTGCTTAGTATGGCCCTGCGTTAGCTTTCGAGCTTCAAGTAGCTAACAATAGTTGGAGGTAGTAGAGGAAGATCTACCACCTGGTATTAAATCCTACAAAAAATCAGGGCCGCCGCAAGAGTTAAAACCGTCATTCATACACTTTCTGTGCGGCGGCTTTAAATTTTGTTAGGGAAGTAATGACAGGATAAATTAGCACGATAGTGTTTTGATCCTATTAACTTAGATAATCACCCGTATATTTTGTTACATCTTTGTAAAGATAACAATATGTTCACCAAAAGTTTTGCTCAGAGGTTTACCGTCAGATAAGGGGGATGGAACTTGTGTTAAGTATCTGATATGTTTTGCAACTGTCACTGAGTTAGAATTGAGGTAAATGTACACGTTTTTACTGTTTAGACGACACAGAAGTACATTCGAACAATGAGCTTAACGTACACGTCTGAAACTGCATCGCGTGAACCATATTTAGGTGAAAGACCAAAGTTATGTGCACTTGCAGTATCTCTTCTAAAGAAGCTTTGCGTGACGTCTCGTCTCATTTAAGGTAATGTGTCTAGTACCTGTCCACCATGCTAGAAGCCTTCCACTACGCTGTGAAAAAACTAGCAGTGCTAGAAAGCCGTACCGTACATTGTCTTAAACTGTAGGCTAAGTAGTACCCTAGTAAAATACTATTGCCCCAAGTCAGTGCAAGTTAATTTCTCATACTCAAGCTCTTCTACTCGTGCGGCGAGCGTCTGGGCATACGCTACGCAATTGATATTGTAATTCTTTGCAACAAAAGCTTCCAATTCACTCGATCTAAGTTCGTCCCGATCCAAAATCAATTTACCTTTTTGCCAACCCGCCCAAAATGGGAAGGTCTACTGAATATTGCCAGATCTGGACGTGTTACCAAATAAAAACCAGAGGTCGCTAAAATTTGTGATACATAAAACTGGTAGCATGTCGCTCTCACTTTATGCACAGATCTTATTACTGTGTTCCAGGCTATTGCAAATAACGTCATTTTAATCATGTAGCCTAAGTAATAAGGCTCCTGTGATTCCACTATTGTGATTACTTTGGATTAGAGACAAGTGTAGTCATAGTACAACTATAACCCCATATGCTCAATATTTTTCGTTTATCAATTTCTTGCTCTTTGGTGATTGAACAGGTAATTAGTACTGTGACATAAGTGCATGGCAAATTGACTATGCTATAGGCGTAGTTTAAGATGAAAGTGTTGAAAATGGAAGGCTGCTGTTTTACTGTTAATTAAAGAGAAAGAAGTCAGATTGACACGTTAAACAGCATTAGTCTGAGTATAGATCAGCATGTACCATGTTGCATAATTATTCAGCGACTAATGGACGTTCTAGCTATATTCCTGCACAATGAGTAATGCGACTCCTTATTTATTGTCTAGAAGTATATGCAACTGTTGCTGCCAAACGTCATGGAAAAATATTTAAATAATCGGTAAGCTATAGACCCTCCGACTAACAGCCGTACATGTTGAGTTATGAATCTCTGGCCTAATGTGCAACAATTCATAGGCTGCGCATTGGTTCCCATGCATCATGCAAAAAATTCCAGATGATTAGTGAGGCATGACCTACCTGGTTCTGCTCACAGCACGATATGGCCGACAGAGTCTGACCCATACAAAGGTGAAGCTCCATCCAAATTGCAGGTTCCCCGCAAATTGTTAGCTTTCGGTGCCTATCTGCGGGCTAATTTTGTTTGGAGCTCGATGCTAATGCAGAAAACCACCGCCCAGCTCAATCACCTTAGGTCATGCGATGCTCTGGAGCAGCGAATGAGGATTTTGCGTGAGGACCATTTTCTATTTCGCCGCAAAGTTGGCACAGATTTGCAGTGTGTCGCAATGCAGTCTGGAGTAGTGTAAAAAAGGGAGGATTTTCGATTTACAGGCGTAGCTATATTTTTTTTGAGGAAGCTCAGACTGCTGGGAAATTGGTAACGTAGTTTGGAGTGGTTTAAAAGTAAAAATTTTAAGGCATTGTTTATTTTCGCGAAAGGCAAGAGTGCTGCGGAATTGATAACGTAGTTTAAAGTGATAAAAAAATTAAATCATAGTGCTATTATTGCGGGGACCAAGAGTGCTGGCAAATTCGTAACGTAGTTTGTAGTGCGTGTAAAAGTCAGCAATTTTATTTATGATTTCCTATAGAATTGCAAGCAGTAGAGAAACGAGAACGCCGCTTAGAGTATAAATAAATTAGGCCTTTAGATATTGAGTTTCATGGGAAATATAACGAGCTATGCGATCGACATGGCTCTGATATTTAAATTATTATATCAAATCGAGGCATTTTTAAAACGAGGGTTTATGAAAGTTGTAGCAAAATGCTTGCAATCTGGATGATGATGATGATGTCATCGTTCATCTTAAGATAATATATTCTTGATAAAAAGTAAGGGGTGGCGAAATAGCAACTTTGTCCACAGACTTAGGAAAGTGCGTTTTTCTTTATATAATTTGTTTCCTTTAGCGTGAAATATGATAGGGAAAAGAAAACGCTGTTTAAAACAGTACGTACTATTTATTATTGATTGAAACACTACGATACTCGGCAGAAATTAAGATATCTGCGTTGTGTTTTTTTTTATTGAAAAGCTTAAAGTACTATTGAGGTGTCAACATTGTATGAAGTATAGCTAATAAAAAGGGGATTATTTTAGTTTTTTTATTTTAATTTTTTATTAAAGTGCAATTATTTTAGGAAATGGCACGGCTTTCTGGAAGACTATGTCACCATACCTGTTTGAATAAATAAATTTTCCTTTGTGAATCCTGATCGAGTGCGACTCAGCAGATAATGCTTTGACCATTTAACTAATGAAATTTCACTCGTGCGAAAGTTGTTAATTAAGTTTTTATCTTCATATTCTCAAAGCAGATTACTTAGCTCTCATCAATTCAAATATATATAGAAAAATACTTCTTTAACTATCACTTATCCAAAAAGAATTATGTTTATTTATATGTTCTCACGGTCAAGTATTTTGTTATTTTTCATATTACTCTCTTTGGACAAATTCCATAGAGTACATAAAGGGAGGGTGCCAGAGGGACAAATTCCATAGAGTACATAAAGGGAGGGTGCCAGAGGGACAAATTCCATAGAGTACATAAAGGGAGGGTGCCAGAGGGACAAAGTCCATAGAGTACATAAAGGGAGGGTGCCAGAGGGACAAATTTCATAGAGTACGTAAAGGGAGGGTGCTAGAGGGACAAATTCCATGGAATACATAAAGGGAGGGTGCCACAGGGACAATTTCCATAGAATACATAAAGGGAGGGTGCCACAGGGACAAATTCCATGGAATACATAAAGGGAGAGTGCCAGAGGGACAAAGTCCATAGAGTACATGAATGGAGGGTGGCCGAGTTTAGAGACTGGCCACACACTGAGGATGCTATAAAAATTTTCACGAAGAAACAAAGAGCTGCCAATGACAAAATGAAGTGAAAATGATGTCCGAAGACATTGTTAACCCTTTCTCTCACAGTGTGGTCTATGTTCAGCATTTCAAATAGTATTATTCCCACGAGACAGGTAGTGTTTTGATTAGACAAAGGGTTAATACAAGTAATTGAGGCAAGAACTTACGGATCAGCTAGAAGTGTCAAACTAGGTCGAAAATCTAAGGCCCAGGATATTTCTCTTGATTTTTGGTCGCAAAGGGCCGCAAGGGCCCGTCTCTGGGGACAGAAGTCTTGGTTGAACGAAGGAGTATTCGGGAAGTGAAAAGGAACGTAAAAAGAAAGACCAATTGGATGTGGGTGGCAGAAGTTTATAGAGCATTTCCGGCCTCCAAGGACGTCATCTTGGTCCTATTGAGAATCTTCCATTGTTATCACTGCTCCTCCCGACCGCAGTGAAAGTTTTTCTTTGAAATTCATAACAATGACTGTGCAAACATTCATAACTAACATTCTTCTCATCCTGCTACTTATCTGCCAGTAGTAGACCTTGTGTTTAAATTAAATCAGTATGTCAACATACTCAGTAATAGCTTTATTTTATATAAACTGCTCATGAAAGTTTGATGGTCCCTTAAATACTAATATACGGATTCAGCACACACCTATATAATATAATTAATTACAATATGTAATTACATATTGTCGAATCTCTAAATTTGATTTTCCATGCGTCGATACATATACGTGTCGGATACTTGTAATGCTTTTTATCAGGAAATTGCTTATACTTATATTGTACAGAAGTTTATGTGTATGTGTGTGTACACAAATTCGATACTGCAAATGTACGTATGATAGAAATAAAGAACAATTGAATGCTTGATAGTTCCAGTGTGTTTAGTATGGAGCTACAGTATCGATGAATGTTTGACGCTACCAACGGTTCTATTCGTTTGACATTTCCAAAAAAATAATTATGTATATGTGTATATTTCCCATTATCTCAGTAACTAAGGCCCAAATTTATAATGTTGTAGGAGCAAAATGTGCTTGTTTTTAAAACAATACATATACTGCGCAAATTTCAGAAGAATCGGTCCCCAAATAAAAAAGTTATCACAAAGTTATTTCGATTTTGACCCCCAGCTCCTTTGAGCCTCTTTTCAGGGGGTTAGAGTGTCCATAACCCCGTAATAATTTGGGACTCTCTATCCCATTGCCTAAGGATCCTTTTTCAGCAAAAAAAGAGATAATTTTGACAAAAATCCCTGGGACGCCCCTCCCCCCTTAAGTCGAGCCGACTGAAATCTCCCTTTTATGGAGAAAAGCTCTGTTCATGGGAGAGCCGCACGTAACTAATTAAGAGGCAACGCCTTAAACTCAAATCAAGTGAAGGCATAATTTCGCTGCCCAATTGAATGTGCCCTTAGCTTCCGTTAATTAATTTTACTGGTATACTTACTTCCGTAATCGGAAAAGAGGACGAAAAATATAACATTGGAGGAGAAATGTTGCTTATTAGCAGCGTTTTATAATCTAATTAAATGACCTGGTTAACATTCGCTTTTCATCATAGGCGGGTATAGTGACCACAGCAGCTCCATGGTCCCGATGTGGACGGATTAAACGGAATTGACTGCGTTAGCTTTCATTGCACATACAATTACGCATTAATTTTTACCTGAAACTACCCTTTATAGTACCCTCTTCCTTTGCTACGTTTCAAGTTGCGTAACTTCTACAAAATAAGTTTTTTTTTTTACTTGTAACATGACACGGTTAACCTTAGTCATTGCTAGATGGCCTTAGAATTAAATATAAGGCATACATGATAAATTGTATGTTTAGAGATGTTCTAGCTGAGGAGTAAGCACCTCAGCAAAGACATATACGATAACTCAAAATCAACTAGCTTGGGTGTGTACAGTGCTGTAGGTGATGCACCTACGTGTGTTTATGTGTATTACGGGGTGCATCGGCAGAATAGGAGCTGGTGCGTCGACGTGTTTAGTGGTGACACGCCTAAGCGTGTACATAATTGAGTTAAAGACATACCTAGCCGTGTAAATCAGTGAGATGGTACTGAGTTAGTACGTTAAAATCATATGACAACATTCTAATACGTACGATGACAAGTTTGTAAAACATACTAATTCACATCATGACAGTACACTAGTACGTATGACAACATTCTAGTACGTACGATGACAAGTTTGTAAAACATACTAATTCACATCATGACATTACTTTAGTACGTATGACAACATTCTAATACGGTGTTATCACCCGGCAATACCTACGTATGACATTATTCTTATTCGTCATGTTTTCTTATATACAACTTTATCCAGCACTGGCTTACGCGTCACTTTGGAATTGCAATATGAAATCGCAAATAAACATGCACTACTTTAATCGATAAACACTATCTCGAGACACAGATTGTCACGATAAGCACTTGTTAATTAGCACGTGGCACTGATGTTCTGATAACATTTACATGCGTTATCTTCAGCAGGGATAAGATATCAGCGACTATTGTTAACATGCAATAAATTCGAACACCTCTGACAAATAAAATATTAACTTAAGAAGTGGCAGGTTGCATTGCGCTTTGAAAATTATGATGAATGCAATAAGTAAAAAATAGTTGGTAGAGCAATAACTTTGATAAATTTCAGGCAAAGTTAGCCAAGGCTAAACCATTCTGTGATGCGCTCAAGTCCCCACAGTCAGTTGCTGCTAGTACACGGATCACTTTCTGTCATGCGTTCTAGTCCCCACAGTCAGTTGCTGCCAGTACACGGATCACTTTCTGTCATGCGTTCAAGTCCCCACAGTCAGTTGCTACCAGTACACGGATTACTTTCTGTCATGCGTTCAAGTCCCCACAGTCAGTTGCTACCAGTACACGGATCACTTTCTGTCATGCGTTCAAGTCCCCACAGTCAGTTGCTGCCAGTATACGGATCACTTTCTGTCATGCGTTCAAGTCCCCACAGTCAGTTGCTGCCAGTACACGGATCACTTTCTGTCATGCGTTCAAGTCCCCACAGTCAGTTGCTACCAGTACATGGATCACTTTTTGTCATGCGTTCAAGTCCCCACAGTCAGTTGCTACCAGTACACGGATCACTTTCTGTCATGCGTTCAAGTCCCCATAGTCAGTTGCTGCCAGTACACGGATCACTTTCTGTCATGCGTTCAAGTCCCCACAGTCAGTTGCTACCAGTACACGGATCACTTTCTGTCATGCGTTCAAGTCCCCACAGTCAGTTGCTACCAGTACACGGATCACTTTCTGTCATGCGTTCAAGTCCTCTCAGTCAGTTGCTACCAGTACACGGATCACTTGCTGTCATGCGTTCAAGTCCCCACAGTCAGTTGCTACCAGTACACGGATTACTTTCTGTTATGCGTTGAAGTTGCCAAAGTCTACTGCTGCCAGTTATAACTACACACTTACGTATATGCAAGCAGGTATTGTTGATTGAATTTCATGATACTTTTATAAAAAATTCCGCCGCGTGGACATACTTTACTGGACAGAAGATAAATCCAAAAATATGGTAGGCAAACTGACTTGTGAATACTGAGCTTATTTTTACACCTGAGAATTAGTGAATTAGTGTTATCAAAGCGAATGTATTAAGTGCAGATCACAACGACGGTAAACAAGATTGCAAGGTCGTGCAAAAGCAAGCTTTCCCACAGATTTTTCTGAGACAACTGTACTGACTTCAGTGATATGTTTACCGTAACTTAAAGTTCTGTTTTCATTCTCAGAAAAATGCACTGGTGTAAAAAATGCTGTTAATCCAATTAACATTTCTCCAACGCTCCACTCATTCCTTTAAACAAATGCGAAGACGTACGTCCTTTTTATTCATGGCCTCGATTTTAATTTATACGCATGACGTATGACTGCTATTAGCCGCAATTAGAAGCTATGCAATGCGTACTATGCACCTTCTTTAATTGTTTCTACTGCCTTTGTTTGCTTGGTGCATGAGATAAGTTAGAAATCCGCCATGCTCGATACAATAGACAGTGCCGCATGTTTGTTTGTTTTTATTTCCGCCGGCGCGCTACGCATACTTTCTCAGGTGGGAACATCTCTATCATGCCATTCATTATGTTCTTATGAAGTGAGCTGGAGAATGATGGACCATTTAAACGAATTTGTAGACTTGCTTAAATTTGTTGACGATAGAGACAGTGATGCGTATTTATGAATGAAGCGGAGGGCGAATTATCATACTTTCATTCTCCCAGCCCGCAGTTGCTGAGTGAAAGCGAGGGTATATTGGCGACTGTATGGTAAGCCTTCGAACTCCGCCCTCAGAATGTGGTCGCATGATGTTGTGATATCGATTCGCTCAATTTGGTCGAGATAATATCTAACCTGACTACTCTGTTCGGAGTTCATTTTCGAGCGCTTACTTAATTACTGTGGATCGAATATTAATTGTCAATTTTTTTTTGCCAATTGCAAAACGCTTTCACTCTCAGTGCTCAAGTATGGTTTGTCATCTTATTTCTATACTGAAAACACCTCGAATTTTGTGATTCAGTTTTGCTTTACAGAACTTGTAAATATTGACTCTTAAGATAGTCAATGTTAGCATGTCAGTCTGACCCTAATTGATTGTTACGCTAATTCATTGACCGATGTAAGCCCTTGAGTGCTGAGATTCTTTCATTGTCACATTGCAAAGTTGATCGACATTTGCCCTTGACTTTGACGATCAATTTTCACTTGCAAAATTGATCAACATTAGCTCATTAGTCTGGCAGTCTATTTCTACATTGCAAATTGGTCAAGATTAGCTCTTCAGCTTGGCGATCACCTTCCACATTGCAAAATTGATCAATATTAGCCTCTAAGTTTGGCAATTCATTGCCACATTGCGAAATTGGTCACTCTTCTCCCTACAGTTTGGCGACCCATTTCTACCCTACACAACCCTTCCCTAACCCATCATCAGCTGGTCAAGGAAGAATGCTCGTAGGGCAGTTGACCTTTTGCTGCATTGCGGCATTTCCGTTTTATCCTGAGAATATCCTTCATATCCTCAGCCAGCCACTCTTTTTTATCCCAGTCTCCAGCTCTAAGCAGCCATCTTCTTAGAATTGATTTCATTAATTCACTCAGTCCTGCAAGTATCTTCCGCCTGCATAAACTATTCGCTTGATTTCACCACGTCTTGCAATCGATAAATATGGTGAATATTAGCATGCTTTTGATCTTAGCCGCAGTCATTTAGAAAATAATGTTTACATAACGTTATTTTACAAACTTATGACCTCTATCGGGTAGTCGCATTTCTTAACGAAAAATATGTGATTATTTTCAGCCTTTTCATTATTTATTTTATCCATTAATAAAGTTCTTTTCGCAGATTCTTACCTCAGTGGTATAGTTACATATGTTTAATTACAATATGTCATTTTACGGAGGCCTGTAATCTCATGATATAAATAATATTTTAAAACAAATTCTAAATATAGTGCATGAATACCCTCATCCAGTATCATGAACATCATCATTTTGAAGGACAATTATAAAATGTTTGTTGATTCATCCCATTGTTTATGGTTTTTCTGCTGTGCTTGAAGTATTACGTTGACGTAATAGCTAGTCTAACCCTAGTGTGGATGCTGCCTATTCACGGAACTTTTATTGACTTTACCTATTGGCTGCTCATTCCAATTTGATATCTATTCTACTCTATGGTCTATCAGAGGAAAGAAAAATTGAAATTTATGACAATGCAGTGTACTTACATCAATGCTAATTTCACTGTATTATTGTCCTCAGCTGTTGGTTGCCAGCTTGATTGGTTGAGCAGTTGGCTGGACATCTCCGTCCGGATCTGAAGAGTTATATAGGAGAAAATTCAGCTGTTGAAGGGAAAGAGGGCCGTTCCGTTCACATATTGTTTAAATCTAAAATGTGAAGACGTATAAAATACCTGCAGGTGGTAGCATATGTACTTGACTGCATCAAGTTCCTTGTTGCCCATAATAGTTTCGTTTCCCTGACCTCATGAGGCACAAATTGAGTATAAATCAATCAAGGAAATGTGAAGGTATTCCTGAGAAGAAAATCACAGGGAAGAGCGAGGAAAACAGAAACTACGTTGAAGTAATTATTTTATACCATCCTTTAATGAAGCCACGAACCACTGGTGAAAATAACAATATTTTATTATATTACATGCAGTAACTACTCTATCGAAGCTTTATTTCGCAATAAATCTAATATTTTAATCGTTAGAAGTGGGAAGAACGAGAGAAGTAGCCAGCACATAGAGCCAATTTGACTATCATTCGTACTTCGCCTGATAATTATCTTGCATGCCTAAGTTTTACACAAATCAAGAATTTTAATAGTTTTGTTTACTTCTCTCTCGTATATAATTGCAGTTTATCTATGTTTTAAATGCAGGTCAGTCTTACGCCCTGAGAATAGCTTTGTTCCACGATCATCGCACCTTTTCGTGCCCACGCTAACGGAAACCCGGCAGGTATTTCCCGTTTATGAGAAGGAAAACGTGCTGGTTTCGGGACAACACATTTCTCCATCTAGGTAATTCAATTTAATTCTTGTATTATCTGCGTGAGAATCACTCGTACTTGTGCTCATCTCTTGATATCGAACTGCTGCACAAAACAAAAAAATCAATTTTTATTCACTTCTTTATCGTATGTAAATCGAGTTCATCTGTGTTTTGAATGCAGGTAATTCCCACACAGTGGGAATATTGTCCTAAAACTGAAATTAACAAGATTCCCAAACTACCCAAAAATTACTTGAATTCAAAAGACAGGTGCATTGAATTTACTTTATTAGCACGAAACAACGAGGTATCTTTTCTACAGCATTTTCTAGACCTTCGTTCGTGTGAAACTCAGAACATCTGGTCCCTTCGTCACTTGATTTATGACCAGTTTAGTGGAATTCGGCAAGCGTTTCCTTCGTAATAGGCGAGGTAGCTTTTTCTGCAACGACGTGCATGACTTAGTAGAACTGCCTTGACTTCTTAAGCACATATTTGGAGCTAATAAATACCGGGAAAATGCAAACACAGGCTTTTGTTTATTTGAGAATTACATGGAGGTGTATGTGTTTTTTTTATATGTATTTCTTACCTGAACTGACGTCAATTAGTCAGCTGAGATCAGGTTTAGGGGACAATAGCAAGGTGAAACTGTCCTGAACGAGCCAGCGTAAGTGGAAGTTGACTGTCTCCGAAACAGAGCGGTGTCCGTTGCGTGTATCTGTGTGTCCGCATCTGCTTGCTAGGATGGGTAGGTTCTAGCTAGGAGTGACATGGGGAGGTTGTGTTCTGTACAACAACCTCGACGCGTTTCGTGCGTGTCTTGATAGATTTTAGATTTCTGTGTTATCGCTGATTTTTAAACCGTCCGATTCAGAAACTCTGCTAGAACTTATCCTCATACAGTATGCTCATAGAGCAGCTGTTTAAACTTCATGTAGAAGACAAATGGTTAATAATAAATTTTGGTAACGTACTCACGGAGAACATTGCATGGTATAGAGGGAGGGGTAGCTTACTGCGAACGTTGCATAGCAGAGAGGCAAATGTATTAATTTTACTGCCTGGATGACACTGCTACCCAAAGTCGTAGAAGTCTTAAGGGGTCCGAATGCATTGCAGCATCCGCTGACAGTATAGCAGTGAAGTGCCAAGCATTTCCAGCTTGAAGAAAAATTCAAATCCTTAAGCCTTGCTAGTCACACTTGCAAAGTCAACTTGTGTGACGGTTAACATTTTAGTAAGTCATTTGGCAGACACACAGTCGTACATACTAGGATACAACATAGTAGAGTGTCCTCGCTGAAACCCCTAGCCCGTGGCACAGCACAACAGGCTGTGAGCCCGTGAGTAGTACGTATGGAGCCCAAAAGACAGGCGTGTTAGCCCGTCAGGTGTCTGGCTGTTGAAAATTCGGCTGAAATTAAAAAAAAAAAACACGTTTGTTTTGAGCTTCACGAACTGATTTCAATTACATCCAGGAGCAGTGAAACGAAAGCGAGGCTGCATTGGCGACAGTAGGATGTTCAGGCGTGTGTGTGTCCAGACTTCGGGCTCAGGGAGCAATGTCTTTGAGCTGAGAATTCAGTGTACGTCACAGTATTGTCAGTCAAAGACATCTCAAGTCAGCAAGGGAATGGGGTCAGATTGACGAACTAAAAAACTGGATTTTTTTTTTGCTATTGCTTCGTTTCCTACGTACTCCTCACTCTACATCATCATTCTGACGTCACAGTGCCACCGAAATCAAAATTCTGGCGTACTGTCTTATATTACATTTATTTAAGCTCTCAGAGTGGAAAAGTTGCCTCAAACATTTTTTATGTAGGTTTCTTGCTGCAGTTTTACGGAACTTGGCGTAATTCTGGCGTCAAAGTGCCACCGGAAACGTGAGTCTAGCATAATAGATTTTTAACCTGGGTAACCATAGATCGAAATCTGGTATTGGTTGAGGGAATTTTTAAAGGAGTAGCCAACTGCCCAAATGATTTCACTAGCTTCAAGAGAGCGGGGGTTTTGGTCTCGGTTCCTCCCAAGGAATGGGCCAATTGGCTCGCCTATTGTCAGGTACTCAACTTATCTGATTACGGAGGTCGCTCCAAAGTAATGCCTCCTATTTTTTATTCCACCCGAAGGGATCCGAGAGGATTGCAAATTGCATTGTTATGATGACTGAACTTGGACACTCATGACCCGAGAGTTTCATTTTTCTGTTGCAGATATTGACGGTGTGACACTCTAAGAAAGAAATCCCCGTCATAGACGTGCGTCAGAAATAGAAATTCATCATTGGATTCCTCCATGCAGAAAAATTGAACAAATCAACACTCCACATATGCCTGGTGAATGCTTACGAAGCCGATGCAGTTGATGTCAGCACAGCTAGGAGATGGGTTCGTCGGTTTCAGAGTGCGGCAAAGATGTGAGAGACTCAGTGTGCTCCGGACGCCCAAGCACAGCCACCACCCTGGAAAACAAAGGGCGGCTTGATCAACACATCCGCACCGATTGGCAGATAACGGTGAATGAAATATGTGTAGGGTTAGATGTGGCTGTGTGCACTGGAAACGATGTTATCATCCTATGATACAGTAAAGTGTGTGCCAGGTGGATTCCACGCACGAACAAAAGGACCATCGACGGGATGTCTGTCAGGACTTGTTGGATCGGTACGAAGTGGAAGGTGACGGACTCTTGGATCGCATCATCACTGATATCGAGGCGTGGTATTACCACTACGAGCAGGATTCCACACGGCAGTCGATGAAATGGCAGCCTCACACTTCCCTGTCAAGAAGTTCAAGACGCAGACATCTACAGGCAGAGTAATGTGCGCCGTCTTCTGGGACAGGAAGGGTGTCATCCTTCTGGAGTTCTTGGAGCCATTGGCGACTGTCAACTCTGACCGTTACATTGAAACGTTGAGCAAGCTGAAGGCCCGTGTAAGGCCAAAGAAAAGGGAAACCTTCCGTTTACAATACGACAACGCCAGGCCACACACTAGTTTGAAGACCTCGGAAAGAGTGACAATGTTTGGGTGGACGGTGCTGCATCACCCACCGTGTCGATCTGACTTGGCGGCGTCAGGTTTTCCACTTGTTCGAACCTCTGAAGGAAGCATTACGTGGGCAGCGTTTCCCCAACAACGACGCCCTAATCACAGCCATGAAAAAAAAACTGACCGCCTAAGCAGGCGCAGATCGACTTCTGCGACCGAGGCATCAAGGCTCACGTTAATCGCTGGAGAAAGCGCATTGAGAATAGTGGTAACTGCATGGAAAAATAAATCCTGGACCACAGAAGCGCTCGTTTTAATGGTACCATTTCCGTTTACGTAGTTTTACAACTATATGAGTTAAAAAATAGGAGGCATTTCTTTTGGAATGGCCCTCTTAATTTACAAGGAATTGCCATCAATACATTTGGATCGAATTTATCTGGAAGTTCTCTATTATTATGAAGCTGTAAGGCTTAGACTCTTCACTAGATTTAATAACCTTATTTTCTTTCAAATTCATTCATAAATCCTATAGCCAGATTTCTATGGACGTTATAAATGAAGATTCAAACTAGCAGCCCATGAAATTCATTGTGAAACACTCGCAAGTGTTACTATGGCAATTTTTCACTATTAAACAAGATTGGCGGCAAATATTTAAAATGATTAATAATAGTGCACGAATTCATTTCTTATTTCAGTATATATAAAATAGACGAGTGTCAGGACCGTCCCTTAATTAATTAATTAGTAATCTACGTATAAGTGACTTTGAATATAATATTCACGTCGATGTCAGTGTCCGACGTACTGATGAAGATAACTCGTTTGTTGTGCTATTTCTGGTTGTGTTAAACAAGCCTCAGTTGCCACAAAAGTAATGTTATAAGGATGAGCTAACATCAGTTGATAATATGTACAAAGGCGATTTGTAACTTTAGTGGTTATTGAAAAATAGAGACCTCTAACCACTAAATTCATGTTAGCTCTCAGCCGTCAATAAAAATCAAGGAAAGTATTTTTTGGCCCTCTTGGCGTTTGGCAAATAGGTGCCTTTGGCTGCTAAAGAACTACGTGTTTCTCTGATTTGTGAGGTGTACGAACTTGTTGCTTGACATTACCATTGGTTTATATAAGATTATATTGATACTATGGTATAAATTTTCTAATCTAGTGAAATTCTGGAAAATTGCGACACGACCTTTTTAAATTTAAGAAGAAAGGTATTCTAAAACTAGTTCAAAAGCCCCAAAACCACCTCAGACTGAGTCCCAGTTCTTCAGTATTGTCCAAGATGGTTTAGTTTTAGGAAAAAAAATTACTTATAAGAAAATGCACGAAAACCAGACACAGAAATAAAGAGGGCGACATCAATGCTAATAGGATGCAAGAACAGTTCTTCTGTAACGTTACGCCTGTCATGCATGTCAAGTATTTTTTTTTTTCAAGTTCGAAAATCTGCATTACACTTTACCAACGTAGATCGAGCTACCTCGCATCAATACTGTGGCATCATTATATCGATAAAATATTTAAATTGGATAGCTTAAGTGCCTGGAAAATTCCAGGTGAAAAGTGCAAGTCAATTTATCTTCTGACTGGTGCCGGCAAGCAAGTCTGCTTCTGTCATGCCCTAGTGTTGACTGAAGCAAGCGATGCTGAGTCACTTCCTAGGATCTCCTCTTCCTTCCATGGGTGCCATCCTTCCTTTGCATCTCATAGTTCCTTCCTAAATATTTCAGACTAACTTGGAGATTTCCTGAACTGGGGTAACACGTTCTCTGTACTTGTTTTCGTAGTTAATAAGGTAAATAAGAAAGTAACATGTTATTACTCGATTATTTTGAAATATTGGGCAAAACTCAGATTTAAGTTTTATCTAGCCACATGTAACCTCTAGTTTTAAAGAATTACCTTCTAGCTGTTTTCACGGTTTCTTTACGCTACACATTCATTTTATTTAGAAGAGTATACGTATTTGAATTTACTAGCTTTGCCAGTTTGTGGCAATACGAAGCTTGTATACATAAAGTTATGTTTCTTTTTATCAATCTCAACATTTATTTTTCTCTTTGATATGAGTTTTTATTTTACACAACTCTGCTCTTGGCTCTCATACCAGTTTTTAGTTAACTTTACCACTTTACATGATCTTGGTTCTATCATACATATGAATTTTATCCACCGTCTCGCTCATCTGTAGCTTTCCTAATGTTTTAAACTTTTAATTGCTAAGCAAAACCTACATTGGCCACTTTTGTGAAGTTGAAAGTCATGAAGCAATTTGAAACAGTGCTGTGGCTGATGAATGAAACTTTATTAAGATTCTTTCTTATTGACGTAGTGACCTAAAGCAAGCAGCAAACTCTTCGTGGCGATGCAGGGAAAATGTTTATCAGCAAGAGAAGTCATGTTATAGCTACAGGAGAACAGTGGGGGAACAACCATTGAATTTTAGAACTCTAAAATGGACTGTAGATGGTAAAAATAAACTTTGGTTTCTTCCAATGGCCAATAAATCTAAAGTCAATTTGACCTCACGCCCCTACACGCACTGGCTCGTGCTGCGGCTATAGGTCAACCGGCTCCAGAGGTGCGCACGGCTGCGATGGATGCAGATGTGCACGATACAATCCGAAAACTACATTCCACGCGTCACCATACACAGTTGATATTTTGTATGAGCTTGCTCTAGTGAGTATAATGCCGGGCACACATATGCATTTCCACTTTCAACTGGTTGCTTGGATGTGCAGCTCGCGGCCCGTTACGATACAGACTTGAAATCGGTAGCATAGATACCGTGGCATAAATGACGTCCGAGTCTCGGATCTTCGCATCAGGTTGTTCATGTGACTGTGTAGTATGGCCCCGGCATAAGAGACGTAGACTACACGATACTTGATTGTCCACTCTTGGCCAGTAGGGCTGATGGCCAGTGGATAAAACGTCAATGAAATATTTTTCAGTCAATATAGCAACTTTAAATAAAAAGCCGTTCTTGATGACGCAAGAAATGCAACAATTGAAAAAAAAAAACACGAATCCATGAGCAATGGCCAATGGTACACTGCAGAATTTCTTTTAGTCAATATTACGTCATTTTGGTGTCTTAAGTTTTTTAGTTACCGTTGTCCACAGTGACATGTAGCTACGAATTTATGTTTCTTGCTGATAAACACATTTTTCACATCATTGATAAGTGTTTACTTTGTGTTTGAGGTCGCCCGGTTGACTAAAGTTTACCATCAGCCCTACTTGCAAATTTGAGTGGGCAGCCAAATAGTCAAATATTGTAGGGTCTATGGAGGAGATTATATTGAAGTTTTATCAATTAATCGTGGGAATTGCTTGATGGAGGTAGGTCATCAATGATATCTAAAAACCCTTTTCAATCACTATTGTTCTTCAGAACTGCCATCTGTCACACTTTCTCCACCTTACATCATTTCTTACATATTTTCCCCAGTTTTTTGTGCTTTTCCATGGAGGGTCTTTTTTACACCTCTCTTCTTTATGCTTCTACTTCTCTGTTCCAAGCTCATTCTACTCTCCACTCTATTTAACCCTTTTAGTTTATTTTATTTTTTCCTCCTTTCAGCATACTTTCCGTGGAAACTTCCTATTTCAGATCATTCCTAATTTCATTGGTTATTGCATTCCGATCTTAGATTAGATTAGATAGGCGGCAGTAGACGGTCCAAGAGGCCCATTTCCAGAGAGACACCGGAACTTACGCCCCGGCCCTCTATGAGTTATTGCCATTATGTTAGTAGGATATAAAAGACCGGGCAAATGAGAGGAGAAAAAATGGAAAACGAAAGAGAGAGAAAAAAAAAAAAAGATTTCGTTGATTTATACCCTTTTTACTTGCTATTTTTCCTTATACACCGTACACCATCTTCATGCCCTTCCTTCCTTCCCGTGTTTATTTACCCATCCCAGCTCACCCCAGCTCACCCCTAGTCTGACCCCACTCGTGGGTGCAACGCTCCCACTCTGCTGCGGATTTAAGGTCGTTTTTTTCCATTTCCGTTGCAGATTTAGAGGCCGGGCACTCCTTAATTTCTCCCGTAGCATTTCCTTCACTTCGCTGCATCAGCCCATCAAAACAGCTGCCTCACCAGCGTTACCTTCAACATTTCGCAGGTGATAATTTGTTACCAAAACAGGACTTTTATTTTGATTTTTACCTCCCACTACGAGAGGAAATATGGGTCAAATGTAAAGCGGAGGCAATCGATCAGTAAGTGCATAAAATCGGTCAGTACCTTGTCCACTTAGCTAACATACGGACAGATGGGTAATAGGAAAAGCTGAATCATGTGTTTTATGTGTTGAAAGGTTCAATATAAAGTAAGTCAGCCTGTGTACTCCTTTTCTTCGTTGCACATAAGTTGCAATATTGCATCAAGCTGAGTGATCAAAGTCTAATATTCCTAGATCATATTATTTGGTGATAATGTCGTCATCTAAAGTGATATATAGAAAAAACTCTGATACTTCCAAATATCAATATGTAATGCAATAATATCTCGAAACAGGAAGTCATTCGGCTCTTTACAGAACGTTCCTTTCACTTTTGTAATTTTGTAATGAGGTCCAGGGAGTGTTGTGTCCGTCACCCAACAATGACTCTTAAAAAACAAAAGTCGCATCACCCCCCCGTGATGCCCAAGAGGAAACTCCTATATTCCCAAATCAGACTGCATTAGATAAGCTTAGAGTTTTGACATCTCCAGTAAGTGAAGGTGTTCAATGCTTAGAACTAGAGCCCTTTATATTGTAAACAAGCCATGGAAGTTTAAAGTATACAGAAAGTTTCCCACCTTTAACGCTTACTGCATACTTGTTGCTATTTCACAGAGTGACACAAAGAGTAAAATGTGAAAACAAACTTAGATAAAACACACAATAATTAACCGGCCAACACATAATATCCACATATCAATACAAAATATACAAAGAAGACAGAAAACGACTGCTGAGGTCCTATCTATCAGTGAAGGGAAGATATAACACACTGTGAAACGCAAGTGATATCTCCAATCAGAATTTCGTTCTGTACTACACTTTATGCCGGAACCACACTATGCAGTTGCAAGTACAACTTGACGAGCGAAAGCACCCCTCCCACATCGTCCCGATGCATAATAAAATTCAGTAGCACAAGTACAGGACCATGAACGACGTGCTATCTCACCGTTCGCTCATCAGGTTGAGCGCACGACTGTATAGTGTGGTCTCGGCAATACAGAATAATATGCGTCATGAAAATGTCGAGAAGTTCGCCCTGCCGAGGAATACGGTCGTCTCTGGGAAACGTTGCTCAGGCAGCCCAGGAAGGACATCCGGATGCAGGCTTATCCTCTGAAGCTTGACCCTCGGCTGCACCCTCTGTCCTGCGTACTCTGTATGAAAAAATTAGCAAGGGAAGTCATTCGTAACTGTACGGAAGATAAAGACCAACGGAGCTGGTGGTGCAATGCTCTTCGAGTCGATCTTGAAGGTTTTCTAGCGGGGCGAGTGTAGATGATTCATTGGAGTGCGTAGTGCGGGCACTGTTATAGGTGAGTATGTTACTCATGAGTTTGGAAATGAGGAAGTGGAATGATTAGAGCATACTGATGTACACAATGAGCACTGTTAGTGCGCCGTTGTTGAAAAATACTGGAATTTACTAAAGTACTTTGATTTATCTGCTGCACGAGCCAGTGCGTGTGGGACCCCCGGTTTGGGTGTGCGGTCAAGGGGATGTTGCTCATGAGGAGATCTGTGAAATGAATAAATAAACACACTTTATTAAGTACGTACATACATATAGGGATATGATACAGGAGCTCGAGGCACAGCTTATTACTAAACTTACATTAGGCACAAAGGTAGGGTATCTCCATCATCACAAACTAAACTGAATTTTAGCCCATCGTTTGGTCCCTGGTTTGGTAGCAGAATGAGCTGAAGCGAACAAATGATAAAATTCATTTCTGGTCTGCTAGTATTTAAATGCTCAATGTTTTTTGGCAGGTTGGAGAAGTAAAAAAAAAAATGTTTTACAGATTCCTAGATACTGCACGCCATTGACCTAAGGATTATGACATATCATTCACTTTCGTACATCAAAGGTGTGGTTCTTGTGATGAAATACTCGTAATTTAGTTCTCATCAGTGCTTTTACTCTCCTGTTAGTATCATAGTTACGAAGCAATTATTACCTTTGGCAGTGACGGAGCGAAAACGAGGACGTCTAGGCGACAGTGTCGCTCCAGGTCCGTGTGTCCGCACAAGGTTGGGGAGGGAGTGAAGAACTTTGTCTTTCCTGGCATGCATTGTCTGTTCGGATTTAATACTCGTCACACCAGCTGTGATCATGCAAGGTTTTGCTATGATGCGGGCTGTGAGTACCTGCTAGAATCTAGCGCTAAAAGTCTTAGAGGAATATCACGCCCATATTTCTTAATTAAATGCACCATTCTATATAAACTGGCGTAAAGTCTTACGTTTTCTAAGCCCCTCACACAAGAACAAAACCAAAGCCCGCCATAATATCTAAAACAGTTACCGTTACAGGGCTTCGTCAAATTTTTTCACTTATATTCACAAAAAATACACCAATCTCGCTCGACATAGTGTCAAAAAGTAATATTAGGCTCATATTCTCAATTAAAATATATCCTAGAAACGGAGATAATAATCAGAGCAAGGCATCTACAAGTTAATGATGAAATATTAGTGTCACTAGGTTTGAAATAGAAAATGAGTTACACACCCATATTCACGGCAATATACTCCCGTATGACTCAGGACACTATCCAGATTCATATTCATAACAAAATATATCAGTCCTACTCAGCATACAGTCCTAAAGTAAGCAAGAGAATACACTCTAATTAAATATACCAATCTCACTCGGAATAAAGTTTTTTTCTTAAACCAATCCCGCAAATATATAGATGGTAAAATACACTAGTTTTATTCAGGATAGTGTACTGAAGCAATCCTCTATTCATGCTTGGCACAAGTTCCTAAAACACTCTGTTCCCATTTAATAAAAAAATACACCAGAGTCACTGACCATAATCCTAAAGCCTCTCATGCCGTTATTAAAATTAAATACACCAGTGTCTTCCACCATAAAGTTCTAGAGCTTCTCACTCCTCTATTCAAATAAAATACCCGTCACACTTGCCATAAAATCTTAAGGTAGTCTCACTCCCCTATTCAAATAAAATACCCGTCACACTCACCATAAAATCTTAAGGTGGTCTCACTCCCCTATTCAAATAAAATACCCGTCACACTCACCATAAAGTCTTAAGGTAGTCCCACTCCCCTATTCAAATAAAATACCCGTCACACTCACCATAAAATCTTAAGGTGGTCCCACTCCCCTATTCAAATAAAATAGCCGTCACACTCACCATAAAATCTTAAGGTGGTCTCACGCCCATATTCACGACCAAAACACTCAGGCACTCCAGTCCTGCAGCTAAAAATACCTCGCATGCTCCAGCACCAGGGCGCAGCTATTCATCCGTGTATTTATTCGTACTGGAGAATTTCTTGTTCCTTCCGACCACCGTCGCTTTCCAGAGAGCGGAAGCAACGGCAGGACACAAAGGAGGGATACGCAGCATCCTACCCCTACAGCCCAGTTGTCCTTTTGCTGACAAACCAGTTTTTTGATCAGCTGACCCCGCCTATCCGAGGTAATATCCTATGCAGTGACTGCAAGGTCACGGTGCCCTGACGTCACGCGTAGTTGCCACACGTCGCCACGAAAGCAAGAAACAATTGTTGCACAACCTGGAATCGGTCGGGAATTCTGTTACGCAATGACTAAAAGCACGTATGGAATCGAGATTATAATTTCAGCATGAGTGATGCTTAATTTCAGCACTTGGTAAAGTGTATTTAAAGTCTTTGGGTTTGCCGTTGGTACCAAGCTAGTGAATTGCGTGAAATGCATTAGCGCAATGCAGTTGAGGTGTCTGGCGACCTCCGGCACCTGCATTGAGGGCTATACAATCTGAGGGAGATTCGAACTCTCCTCAGTAGTGATCGGATACTCGCGGTAGTCGTTCCAAGAGTGCCACGCAAAGCTCTGAACCCTGACGCTTCTCTGTGCCTTACGAAACCGTGATTATTGTTATTTAATCACGCCAAGTTACGACACGAACGGATCAGTTCGACATCGCCCAGCCACGAATACAAGGAGTTTTGGTGCATATAATTTGAAAAATAAGTTATTTTCGTGATAGTTGACACTTCGTGATCGTGTCACGAAGTTTGTGTCAACGAGAATCGAGGCAGCTGATCGTATTTCGGTTGCCAGTCATTTTCATTAATCTTTATTAGCAGGCGCTGAATATCCTGGAAGTATAAGACTCGCACGATATATTATATTTCTTGCAATTTTCAGTACATTTATATTCGTTGCAGCGCAATATTTTGTGCTCAATTCGATTAATATAAAAAATGGCTCCAAATTTGGCAGAAGGAAGAGTGAGGTCCGAAGCCTTGGACCATTTTCTAAGTCAACACGACAGTCGTGAGTCTCTAGAAGTTACTAGAGACGATAAATTGGAAAATCTAGACTTACAGAAACAGGAAACTTCACAGTCTTCTGTTCCAGATAATGGTAATGGAGGTGTTCTTGGTGAGAATTCTGAAGTAAAATTGACCAATTCAGATACATACAAAACAGACGATGTTGATGGAGGGGAAACATTCGCCGAAGATGACAAAGACGTCGGACTAGCTGTCCACAACCCCAAACCTCCATTTTTGCTTACAAACCAGGAAGGTCTGAGAAGATCTAACCAGAAGGTGTCTGGTCCACCCGTCAGTCCCTCGCTTGGTGTTGCAGCAGCGGACGTAAGTTCTGGAAACGCTGGACCCTCGGGATATGGAAAGTCTTTCTCGTCAGCGAACGGACGGTCTAACCTTCCAGCTTTCACGCATGTGGCTGACGGCAAAAATGGTCAGCACGATGCCATCAAAAGCGAGCGTGACCCAGAAGAGGCGCTCCTCAAGCACGATTCTTCCATTGGTAAGCTCCTACAAGACCAACAGGGAGCCCTTTTGGAAAAGGCCTTACATGAAACCTTATCTATAACTAAAGAAGAGGAAGAATGGGCGGTGGTAGAGAAACAACTCGCGGAAGATCTGTCTTTTGCGAAAGCCATGGAAGAATATTTGCAGCTGTCACCCGAAACCAGCGAAGACAGATCTACAAAAACTCCTGCCGCTCTAAGACGACCGGATGTTTATCCCTCTAGCATTGGAACACCTCTCACTGAAAGTGATACTCTAAGAACAGCACACAATCCAGGCTCTTTGACTGGAAATCCACAAATTCCAGCTTTATCATTCAATCCACCAGGCATTCACATAAGCACTCCAGCCACTCGTTTGGCTTCTGGATCCATCAAACAGAAAGTTACTATGTTGCCTCCACCTTCCTCTTCATCCACACTTCCAGAAACAGACAAAGAAAGCCGTGTCCGAGCACCAAGAATATACTCTGAGCCCGCACCATTTAGTGCTGACAGTATTGGAGGTAATACAAGAAATTCTGACTCTATTCGAGTTATTTCCAAAGGAAACCGCCAGCCAGGAAGGCCAGCATATTCTTCAAGGCCTTCTCACATCAGTGCCTCCACGCCAGTCAATCCCACTCGTTCCTCCGTATCATCTAAGCCAAAACACGATCAAACCACAAGAAGAAGTACTAGAAGAACCAGTACTTCTACAACCACAAATGTCCCGCTTATTTCAAGCACCCAAACTCCTTTAGGTATTTTGCGGATTCCTGGGCACGAACCGGAGGCCCCAGCCGACCTCAATTTGGTTCACCACGACTTGTCACTGCCGTTCCTTAAGGACCAGGGAGCGAGGGTTCTCAACACCGAACCTGCCATGACTGCACAAGGTGAGTAACTAATTAATTCACTAAAAAATAAATTTGGTAACTAATTAACAAAAACAACAACAAAAAAAGTCAGGGCTGCCGAAGAAGCTAAAACTGCAATGCACTGCAACGCGACATGCACTGCGGCGCTTCAAAATTTTGTAGAGGAATCTATACAGTAAAATTATAGTAATAAAAATGCTGCATAGTACAATATCAATGGATTGCAGCTTTCATGTTGTAATTACCTAACGCGTGCTGAAGCTGTCACGCGTACACAAGGTGAGTACCAATTCAATAAAGTACACGCTTCAGGTACAATGGATTGCAACCTCCATTAGCCAACACTACGCCTGCAATGGCTGTACAATGAGTTATAAGTACCATGCGTGACTGCTAAAAGAACCTAGTAAAATTCAATATTAAACTGGAGAGCACTCTGAGAGTGCAGACCTCCACCAGGCAAAGCAACGGCAAGGAAAAATTCAAATTGGTTCTGAACACATTATTTTCTTTGTATCAATACCAAAATCTAATCATTTGTGCCTTCTGATGGTATTAACAATTTTTGTAATTTTCTTGAAGATATGTTCATAACTTTTTGAGTTATGCTGCTGACAAACACTATGAGAAACTTAAGTCAAACCCACGAATGGACCTACCAATCCACACCAAAATTCAATAATTTATACGTTTTAACATTAATAACAACTCCTGTAAATTTAATAAAGCTACATTCATAACTTTTTGAATTATTGTGCTAACTAGCATTTAATGAAACACAGCGACAAACAAACAAACAAACAAATGAACAAACAGATCATCACAAAAAAATTGGTCAGTTACGCTTCCCATTATACCAAACAACTCATATGAATTTCATAAAAATCCGTCAATAACTCTTAGAGTTATGACCCTGAGAAAAATAGGCAGATAAACAAACAAACAGACAGATGAACGGATTTTCACGAAAAGTTAATCATCTATTACTGATAACATGCCTAGAAATCTGTGTAAATTTCGTAAAGATCCGTTCAGAACTTTTTGAGTAATCTTGTTGACAGACAAAGAGACAGACAGACAAACACGACAAAAACATTACCTTCTTGGCAGAGGTAATTAATATGTCTGATAGTGACTCTACCAATGAGAGAGACATTGTTATCATGGGAGCATTTTGACAGTACAAGGTTAGCTCACGAGCTATGATGAACCTATATTCCATGAGTGTACGTGATGAGTACTACATGTATGAAGTGTGTATGCCATACAGCAATAAGAATTTTTAACCAGGCATTTGAGATATGTTATTATTTGCTGTAGCTTCTCTAATATTGAGTAAATGAAGTGTACGAATTGTACTGAATTTTGTGGGACACCGCATGCTATATTTTGTAGTATAAAATCTGGTTGATTTTTAATGAACTGATATTTTAACCCTATTTAGTCCTGTTGCCTAAACACAATGACTCTTTCATATATAGAAGTACTATAGGAGAAAGAACCCTTGGGAAGAACAGCACCACATAAGTAGCACCGCCATACCACTGGATAATCGTCTCCCGTAGGAATAACTGAATTAATTACATGCAAATTGTTCTCGTGCAAAGCTCCATGTAGAGTTTGTACCCTCTATTCATCAGTCAATTCTTGGACTCACTAAGCATCTACAATGCTGTACAGCTAACAAAGAAAAGTCATCATATTAATCATGTAAGTTCGCAACAATGCTCTGCAGAATTCTGTCGTGTAAGGAATTTCATTGTTCTTTATTCAGTGCATGGTAGAAGATGAGCTTCTAGTCATGACTCAGCAATTTTGGCCCGGAATCGGGATTCTCTTCTTTTGCTTTGTGTTGTTCCTTGTCTGCCTCTCCTTCTTCGTCATTACATCGTGCCGAGGATTCATAAAAAATTACATTTTACAGCCACATGTGCATCAGCGTGGTTTTTGTTTTTTGTAAACTTATTATTAATGGTGGTTGATGAAAAACAACTACACAATACTTGATGCTTGCCGTAGCAATCATCTTTAAAACATGTAGCTATGGCAATTAATTACGATGAGATATTCAAAGTCGCACGGAGATTATGAAGATTATGTATAATTTCTTATCCCAAAGATTTGACACATGATTGAATTTGCTGATTGTTTTATTCAATCGGGGTAAAAAATCTTACGGTATTTTTCTGTAGTTACTTATAGTATACCTGTAGCCAAGAATCAGTTAACACTATTTTTTTGTCGCATGCGTAGGGTAATTAGGTGACATCACTTATTCGTCCTCGAAGTTTTGTTTGACAAAAGTGAGTGCAACTCCAATTGTATCTTGAAATTCTTCACCCAAATTGCCACACATTAGGTTGTAGATAGCTCAGAAAAACTATACTTATTTCAACTATACAGCTGCTTTACACTTAAAAAAAGTGAATCCGCTCGAACAATCCCAGCCCGCTGCTAGGGCATGCACGGAGAGACAAGCCGCAGCTGCCGCACAGCGCAACCTTCTGTCACAGCAGTAGGAGACGCACTGAATTTGTACACACCTGCACTGCTACGGACACACAGATTCATGGTAGACATCCACACTGTTCTCAATACAGCCCCGCTTCCTCTTACTCTACAACGGACTAAAATCAATTATAGTGTGGCTAGGTTGAGCTACTGCCGTCGCGGTGATATTCTAGAATAAAGTTTCAGTCACATAAATTCGTTACATGAATGCGTAAAGTATCAAAATTACTGGCTGTTTGGCATGAAACCATATCGGAAATTCGGGCCGTGCCAGAAGCTTCTCAGACTGATATAAATTCTGCATGGTGCCAAACCATACAGCAGTCATTTAAAATGCGGATCCGAGTAATTCTATCCAGCCATCATACCAAATTGGCGCTGATGGTAATAGCAGCGACCGAAGTTCTGTCAGAGAATCATGCCAAACTGGTGCCGATTTTAATGCAAGTGCCGAAAATTCTGCAAGGAAATTGCGCAAAAATAGAATCAAACTACAAGCAGTCTGCCGCAGGAATCCACTCGAGCAAAAGACGGTCCGGGGAAATAAAGAAACGCGGACGCGGCAACACAGCCCCGCCGGCAGTCCGCTTCACCGCATCTGCATGATCGGCGGGTATTTCACGGCCCAGTGATCCCTGCGCCTGACGGTGTTTGTGTTTTGCTGGGAAATTACGGTTATTTAGGTGTCTGCATGCAAGATTGCGCACATGTGTCTGAGCCGGCAGTTTTTCTTGTATCATGGAAATATAGGACATACATGCGGCTTAGGGTTATCCTCATTCTGCCACAGTAATCATGCTTATGATACTAAATCCATCTACTGTGCTCTGGTGAAGATGACATGTCATAGAGACGCTGCTATATGTAGATAGCATCTTATTCACTCTGCTATTGATAACTAATATATTACTGACTATCGATTATCGTCAACCTACCGTAGAAGTTCCCGTTACATAAGCTTATCAGAATAATAATGTTTTTTGTATGCCACTGGGCATGAGCAACATGCGTCTCTATTTTTATTTTCCCTGGCACGCCATCATTTTGAAATCGAACTGATATACACAATATCTGTACTACAATATCTTAAACGCATCTTTAAATTTCTTACTGCAGTCCCTGAACGTTTTTGGGAATTTTGTTTAATTGTTAGTGCTGTATGCCTCCTTCTTCATTTGCATTATTTGTGATATGTCAAGTTCTCTATTTTGCTTTCGATGTCATCTTTCAACTTTTTTATATTGAAATCGTTGTTAACTGTCACTGTCTCTTTTTTGTATTCAATGTTGATAGTGAATTTCTTCATTTTATTCCCCACTTTCTTCATTTTTCATTCACTTTATTAACAAGAATTCAAATTTTGTATCTGACGTCATCAATCAATTTCCCCATTTTGTTTTTGATGACATCAGCCAATTTCCTCACTCTCCATTCATTTTGTCAACCAATTTCTTTATATTATAATTAATTCATCAGCCAATTTCTTAAATTCTGCATTCGATTTAGCACCAAATTTTGTATTTTATATTGGAGAAATGAGCCAATTTTCACATACAGAACTATTTACTGGATCGTATCTGCAATGCGCGGTGAGTGGTGATCCAGCATCAATCATGCGCGTTTTGGGTCTGTCCAGCATCCGGCTATTGTGCGTCTGGTGGCGACCAAGGCCGTATATGTGCATCAGTGGTTACATGCGTTTACCTATTAGGAGGGGGTGTGAATAGTGCAGCCCGACGCATCCTGTATGGCTTGGCCGCCCTATTGTGGTAATGGTGCGCGTGATGCACTGGGGTCGTGGTGCATTACCATTGCAGTACACTGTAGCCATGGTGCATTGCAAATGTAGTGCACAGGAGTTGTGGAACATTACCATTGAAGTTCACTGTAGCCATGGTGCACTGCGATTGTGGTGCAAATAGCTAGGATATTTTTCGACTGAGGGGATTACGACTGCGGTACATTGAAACTTTGGTGCATAATGATTGTGGCGCACTACAGCTGTGGAGCATTACGATTGTGGTTCACAACAGGTGTGGTACTTCTATGAAAATGGCTCACTGTGGCACAATACGCCATGTTTACCCCTCTCATTGGGCACCGAAATTCCCAAATCTGTTGCTTTTGATTGAAGTTTAACATAATTCAGTCTCAGTTAAATCTCATTGTCTGCCATTTTACTCTCAGTGTAGACGTCGCTGTACTGTAACACAATTATAGAGACTCTCACTCTCTATTTATACCCAGCCTAAGTACCGTGAGAAAAGATAGAAGGAAAGAAATTGCCAGATATACTTCAGTTTTCTTCCTCAGAACTGTTAGTTTGCCAGCAATAGCAGTGTAGAGTCAGTTTCCTAATGATGCACAATTAGTCTGCTAACGGTGTACAATCAATAGAGTAAGTTTGCTAGTAATACCCTGTTAGTTTACAACCAGTATGCAATGAGATTTCTACCAGTATGCAGTAAGTTTTGTATCGTATACAGCAAGTATATTAGTAGTGTATAGTTAGCTTACTAACAATGCATAATCTATTTACTGACAGTGAACAGTCAGTTTACTAAGATCGAATGCACGGTTATTTACTAACAGTGTGCTCTCAGTCTACTGCCGGCGAAGAGTAAATTTAGTCTTGATCCACTACTACCAGTTTACTGCCCGTTTGTTCTCAGCTTACTAGTCGCTAAACAGGACCCAGCCACAACACTACAAACTATCACTTTCAAAAAGTGTTAGCGGCCTGCCGAGCGGGCCGTCATAACGGTCCGGACGAGTCTGCCTCCGTTAGCCCGTTCGTAGCTTATGGCGACCAAACTAATTGCACCATAAACTTTTTTCGAAGTTCGACGGGACGTTTTCCGACAGGAATTTTCCTTTTAAAGATCAAACTTGAGATATGAGAGACACTGAAAGTTATCTGGCCCACGTCCTCATTCCTGTTTTATGGTAAAAAGTAAATTGCTAGCGTGACTCCTAGTGTGATAGCAAAAAATTGCTTTGTGATCGTAGTGAGTGAGAGCTTGAGCTTATGGCTGGACTATCCTGCAGCTGGTTGTTAAGATATTTATTGTTCATGTAAGTAGAATAAATAATTAGGATTAGTGATCATTTGATCATCATCGAAACGATTTAAGAACGTTAGACAGGTTTTGTTCAACACAGGCCTTATCGGAGATTTGTATACTTACCTGACATGAATATCATAAAGGCATCTTTTAATTTACGACCTTAGCAGAATTTTATTATATTCGCTGTAACACAGATATCTCAAAGCCAACTTAATATATCAAACCCTAACATAAAACGTTCAAGATACATTAAATTATAGCGTTTCAACGTACTAGATCGTCGAGAGCACGGTCTAGTCTTCAATAGGTCTTTTACACATAAGTATGTCATGCATGCATTTGTAGACACGCGTTTACTAGCGCTAGGTATTTATTGATTAGAGCTTAGTTATTTTACTGCTACTTATTTACTTAGAGAAGATATTTATTTACTGATTAGCTGGTTACTAAAGTAGGTAATTACTTCCATACTAACTTACTAATCTTGTTCAATTATCTACAGCACTATGTAGTTCTTTGCTTGCTTACATACTGTTTACTAGTACAAAGTTAAGTACAGTATAGGTATAAATACCATAGTAGCACAGTTGTGCTTAAGTACATGTACTATGTACTTCACAACAATAATTACTCATTAATCTCATTCAGCAATTCCATAGTAGTAGATTATAAGCACCTAATATGATACGCTGTCTACCGCTCGCGGTACTTAACTCGCCTTCTCTAAAAATTTAGCACCGTCATCTTAAGACGGCTTGCGTCAGCTCCCAAATCACAAGCCTACAAATGTGTTGTGATGAAATTTATTGCGTGCGTTAGGTAACGGCATCTGTGGCGTGACACCTTCATTAAATGACGAAATGACGAAAGTTCGTCAGAAAATGAGCAAGCTCTGCTGATTTTCATCTGCGTCATCGTCGTCTTCGTAAAAAAAAGCGGTTGGAAACAGAAAATTTTCGAATCCTACAACCTTAAGCGATGAAATTTTTTTGAAATGGACAGTATTTTTTTGATCTTCAAGTCTCACCATAGCTGAAAAGAAAAGTAGGGAACACATCCAAATATTTTGTATTAAATGATGAACTTAAAAATGTACGTTGTAGATTTGAGCAAAATTTATTGCATTTACGAGCTGTCATTGCCGAATTAAACGGCTAGCAACACATCCAAAATTCGATAATAAATGACGAAATACTGAAAGTTCCTTTTAGAAACGAACAAGATCTGATAATTTTTCAGCTGCGTCATGTTGAAAACAACTCACGAGGATAGTTTTATTCGTGGATGTAGGTGTTGAAATATAAAAAAGTATCTTAAGCATGACGCCTTCATTAACTAATTTGTGACTATAACTCAGTAGCTGCAATGTTCCGTACAATAATATTATTGTAATAATTTCTTACTGGTTTTGCAAACTTATCTAGGCATTTAGATTGTACAAGATAAGCCCTGAGAATGTGGTCAGAGTTTTTAGTATTCACTCTACAGAAATTATAAATTGTTTACGGTAACAAATGAAAAAAAATATGATGTTGGTACTTATTGTAATTGAATTTTTATGACGACGCTTTTTGGACATTGTAAATTGATTATGCTACCTTTGGAAATAAGAGATGTATACTGGTGTGTAATTGCACATTTTAGTTGTTAAAAGCTTAACTGTTGAGGGCCAAGAAAGACCATTTCGCCACGTGTTCCAGTTCTATTCTGCAAAAAATCATAAACAAATTCTACATAGACGAAACATTGACAGTTTCTTAGAAGTGAAACTATCAGCTTTGCACCTGTCTGAATCACGCTGAAGGGGTTCAGCCACTCTTACTCTCAGCTTTCCATGTAGCGGTTTGGAGAGAGGGGGACAAGCCAGAATGGAGTGCTTTCCCCACCCAGAAAATGGGGGGTCTAGACAGGTGCGGTGTTGCCATGCAACTGCATCACCGATAGCGTATCTTTCACCTCCTTGGGTCCATACATAAATGGATGAATGCGCAGCTTGAAAGTTCGTATGTCCACCGAGATATTTGTCTATCCCAGTGCAGCGCCTTCGAAACGACTATACGAGGCCTTTGTGAGGTGATTTTTTGAATAAACTACCAGGTGGAATGTATGGAGACGGAATATTACAGTTTATTCATTATATTTCTTTAGCGTATAGAGCAATACGCACCGAAAACCATTGGAAGGGAGAAGTCTATAGCCTCTACAAAAATTGCAGCCATTAAAACGTACTCATTAGCCTTCCACAGTACTATACAAAAAAAGTTTTCACCTGTGAAGTCTACGAACACTTGAAAAACAGGATTTGACTTAGGTATTTCTCTCTTTTACGAACTATTGACATATTTTCTGATATGAGGGCTAATACACTTAGGTGTATTCAAGCTTCCGAGAACTTTCATTTTAAAATTAGTTTAACATAAAAGTATTTTACCTTAAAATTAGTTTAACATAAAAGTATTTTACCTTAAAATTAGTTTAACATAAAAGTATTTTACCTTAAAATTAGTTTAACAAAAAAGTATTTTACCTTAAAATTAGTTTAACATAAAAGTAGAGCATTAGGGCAAATTTAGTGCTTTGCTGTCAACTGGCAGACCACGCAATATTCCAGGAACGCGTTCACCACAAGCCCATAACAATGATATCCTTCTATGACCAATAGCAGGTCTGCTCCCGTTCATTACGCACCAAAAATAAATACCTTAGCTACAGTCGTGACGTTATGTGTTCATACTTTCACCAGCGCAGCTGCAACTCGTCATTCCTTTGTTTCCTTTGCTGACTTTTGCACTTTTTGGCACCTTCGATGCATTTCTTACTGTAGAAATAGTTTTATCATCTTAGGATTAACTTATCTGGGACATGAATGCTCAGCGCTCGTTTCGTCCCTGTGGATTAAGTTATCAACCTTAGTCGCAAACCAATTATGCTTGAGATAACCGCATACAAAGTATAACTCCATAAGATAAGGGTGAAGTGTTAAACGTTTCGATACTAGGCTGTCCCTCCACAAGCTAGCAGCAATTTTTTTTTATGAAAAATCAGGGATACATTTTTTTTCTCTGAAAATTTAACCGCACTGTCAACAACTTGAAAGCAAGGCTTGGAAGCATTGGGTCCCTTTGATAATTCAAACATACGGATAAGATATTATGGTCAACGTATAATTGCCATAAACAGATAATAAAAAGCAATGGTGGGCTTTGTATTTCATGGAATCCTTCGTTTTCTACTTACAAAATAACTCGAGTGCTGCAAATAAAAGTTCGGCTGCAGACCAGATAATTTTATTGAATAGGCTTTCAATAAAATTCAATATAAGGTTGGGCTTAAGAGCCGTTTGAGGCTTACTCTTAAGAGCCTTCCTTCGGTTCTCGACACGTTCACGCAAGCTGACATCAGCGTTTTACTTTCACTCTCGTTCTTCCGTAAATTATGACTTCTTCGTCATTACTCATTTTTTTTTCTTTGCACTGCTATGTCGAGTTAAGGCCATCAGGAATTCTGGAAATTGACGTGATAATATTATTGTTTCAGTGGAATTCTTGATAAGCCAGGCGGAAGCCAAGTTTAAATTTGGAATGACAGTAAATTGTACTTATTTTCTTATGAACAATGTTAAACGGTTTATTATTGTAATCTGAAGCTACTAATGAGATTTATGCATGTATTTTTTTTGCGCTAAGCACTCACTATCCCGTTGCGCATCCCTTTTACGTCTGCTATTTGAGTTTTAGAAGCATCAGCATCAAGCGCTCGATAAATAATGCGGACTTATCACTTTCTACTGGTTTCATTGGCATACTTGTTGTAATTAAATTTGTTATTAATAGTATCTCATAGTTAACAAGATTTTATTAATATTTTTTGCATTTTGAGTTTTAGCGCTTTTTACTCACCAGGGTCTAGTTTAATTTTCAAGTACAAACTATGACTGATATGTTTTAGAGGAACAAGCAACAGTTTGAGGAATCTTTCCGTGCTTTAACAATATTTCGATATTTAAATCAACTCATCAGTATTTTAAATAATTTATAAGTACTTATTTAAACGATAGACAGTCAGAAACTGTGCATCTCTGGCTTTTCTTCTATCTTAAGATTAGGATTTAATTCTTCAGTTGGCATTTTAAAGAACTACCGTGAAGAAGAAATTTCGTCAGCGTTTTAAAGGAGTGACCCGTTAACGTTTCCAGCTGACCGTTAGAGTTCCGTTAGACCTGCAACGGCCGCTGCTGCCCAACGCTTCTGCTTCTTGTTGACAGTTATTGCTTCTCAGGAGCCGATCGACACCGTGATGTGCTGGCCTGTCATCGTTCTTATCATTAATTCCTCGGATAAGAAGGCAGTGGTATTCCTCTGGCTCTCTGAGCATCAATATTTCAAGGAATTATAAATAATTAGAGGATTTATTAAGTGATAAGACAGGTAACAAAAAACATCGCTCAGGAAACTCGCCATGTATTACCTAACATCGCATATCGCAGCCAAGCCCTTTAAATTTTTACTGTGGGAGCCAAATTTAGGGTATTTTCATACAAGTAAAAACTCTTCAGTTAATATAATTGCATAATTACACCAGAAACATTTATGTTCTTAAGGCTAGAATATATTGTGTAATGATATGCATTTAGTACGAAAAACCATATATATATATATATATATTGGTCTTCACTAATGAGTTTTCTCCGTACAAGAAGAAGTACTAAGATATACCAGATTTATAAATAAAATGTAAATAACGGTAACTTATACTTAACTCGATAAATAAGCCACTTTACAAAATTGAGTACTGGCGGAAACACACCGTCCACAGCACTGCACAACCTCCACGATAAGGGCCAAAGAGACACTGACTCCGAACAGACAGTACTCGTGTTGCCCGGACACACGAATAGAACAGTCCGCGCGGTCTCCAATACAGCGTAGCTTTTGCTCTACTCTAGCAGCCTGCAACATACAACTTGCACTGGTAAGCTGCACATTTATTTAAACTGTTACACCGTTCCAATGTGTCGTCTTTACGGTAACTTATGCTGATGTATATACAGTTTCTTGGTCTAAATCTCAGCAGTAACTAGGCTGATGTGAGGAAATGGACTCAATTAAGCTTCAAGCATCCGAAGATTTTTTTCTTACGGCAATCAAAAGCAGCAGCAATGAACTTTACTCCTTTAACGTACACAGCGCGCGGCAACACGGGCGTACGTGAATAAAAACACGGGATCAGTTTGGATGGCAAAGAGATAAGCGAGGAAGGTGTTAGAGCTGTCTGGGTGTCTTCTTAATGCCGAGCAGGAACAACGTCATGCTAGGATGTAAAACTCGCTAGCCGTTCATGCTGCCGTATCTATGCTGCCGACTTTCCCTGTGTATCGGGGTTGCATACAAGCTGCACGTCTGCTGATACGTTGAGCTTGCGAATGTATAGTGTGTCCCCAGCATAAGTAGATGTTTAGCGAACAGCAGTGTTATTGTTTAAAAAAATAACAGGGCATACGCTGCGGCTAAACTGTACCTGAAAAAACTGTAGTAAATGCAAACGGTGTAGTAAAATGTAAGATAAAATATTGTCGGTAACCACAGCTGATGCAGTTGTAACAATAGCACACTGTAGTGCAGTTCCTTACAGTTTACAAAATTATAAGATTAGATATAGCAATGCATATATACAGGTGACTACCTATGTTGTAAAGCTGAAAACCGTGACGAGTTGGTTGAATTGTAAAGTAGAAAATTAAAATGCGGGCAGTTGATTAAGTTATAGAATAATAATTGGAATTGAATCAGGCTGCCTACCGTCTCTAAATGTTCACAAGATAGAATGGTTAGCAAATATAAAATGGTGGTTAGCATATTAACTGCTCACAAGGTTGGCATTCAGAAATATAACGTAAACAGCTGTCCATCTTAACCGTATAGTATCACGAGCACACATCATTTTCGTAGAATTAACCCTATTTGAAACATGTAAAAAAATAGTTTCCACTGGCTTGGAAAAGTTACAAATTATTAGGCGCTCAGATAATTATCGTGTTTGAGCAGTATAAGGAAACTGTATTTCAGCTCTGTGACGAACAGAACAGTGTGGTTAACTGATTAGCAATGAAGTGACTTGAGGATTAGCAGTGTAGGGCCTAACAGGACAGTATAATGCAGTGGCCAGCAGTATAGCACAGTGTAGTGACTTGTTAAACAGCAGTGGAGTGACCAGTGACTATAGCAGTGTAGTGCAGTGTAGTAACTAACAGTACATTGCAGTGTTGTATCTAATAGTGCAGTGGCGTAAAGTAATGCGCAGTGTTGTTGCACACAGTGACCGAGAGCACTGTGGTGAGCAGTGACTATAACAGTGCAGTGCGCGGCGACACCACGCACACTTTCATCACTTTCAACTATGGCGCCAGCGGCAACAGCTTCACGCAGCGTTGCCGTTCAGCAGTACCGCGATGGAAACATTTTTTTTTCGAAAAACGTGGAACGCTTAAAAACTTTGGAGTCATTAGAATGTTTTTGGAGCGCCCGCAGTGCTGCGGTGAGAGGGCAGTTTTTTCTTGTCAGTGATAGTGAATGCGAAGAAATGAAGTATATCTTTGGGAAAGGAGGACATTGCATTAGAAAGGATACTGGGTTTTTGATGGATTAAATACATTGTTTTCCTGAAGCCCCTGTATATTATTGGGTTAGAATATAGTTTATGTTGTCCAATCATCTACCTTGCAGATTGTTATAACTTGGTGTTATACAGCATTAATAGTTATTTAGGCTGAATTTTTAGAAATGTAGTGTTGCTACGTCACGAATAATTATTAACACTAATAAAGCTAAAGATACTGTACAATATGTTATAATTATAGCTATATCTTAACATTAACATTATAGGAAGTGTTTCCAACTTTTCCAGCTCAAACTAAGTCCGGGAGCAATCGTACTACATTTCAGTTATGAGGTATTGTTATACGGAAAACTTCTTCAGGCCCATCTCCCGTAGAGTTTTTTTTATATTAGTTAGCTACATGAAACTGTTGACTCGCTGAAGCAGATCAATACTGACAGCTTTTTGTCATGGGAATAATATTTTCCAAACATCCTTCTATTAACATAATAGAAAATAAAGAACGAAATGTTCACTATTTTGAATTTCTTATTTAGCCAGCATATAACGGCCGTCGCTTAGACGGGGGCGAAACCTAAGCTTCATCTACCCACTGGTAATAGGACTCTTGGTTCGTTCCTTGTTTACGGTCTATTTAAAAATGAAAAAAAAGTTCCGACCGTCCAATGCCGTGCGCTGTGGCAGTTGTCGCCAGGACGAAAATTTCCTGATAGTCGGCGCCGTTGTCGACTGCCGCTCATTGCTTATAATGATTTCATACGTCACTGCGCCGCCAGGCAGGCCTGGTGTCTTATTTTCCTGTTTCGCACCTATAGAACATATATGACGGAGCAAATTAGCGTGTTATCTCAGCGCACCGCATAACTCTTTGTTCCCTACTTGTAACTATAATAATATCTAGATACAGTAGCAAAAATGGCACTCTCTTGAAATTAGTTCTAGCTATATATATTTGTATGCTAACTCGCACTCTTCACCTTAGTTCCATACATATTCACACTCGTGTATACATATATATGTAACTACATATACCCACAAATAAATTAACATTAGGCAATATGCTGCTAATGTTTACTTTTTGCATCAATTAAATTTTTAACAGTGCAGTTCTTACGTTCATGATAACCCATACTTAATTGAGGCAGTATAGGGTGCGAGCAAACGTTTCTAATTTCAAGACATTAATACTAGTGTTTTTCTTAATATAAGTGATGCTCAATTGAGACAACAAAGGTTTGAAAACTACTGTTGTCATTTTGAAATGTTAATGATGTTGTTTCTATGAATATTTATCTGAAACTGAGACGATAAAGGACTTAACCCACTGCAGATATTCAGGAACATATTAATTACTATTTATTCTGTTCCCTTAAAAATAAATGGCTAACTCCCTGCGTTAGCGGGTCAGAACTTTTTGCTTTGAACGCTCCACAAAGGACATATCTGCTACCTATGCCTTTTTTCACCATTGTTGTATTGGGTCCAAAGACCAACAAACTTTCAGTTCTTTTGCCGTATCCACGATACCGTTTTGTTTCTGCTCTCTTATGTTTACGTTCGCTCTGCGGTTTGTTTACGCTTGTCACCGCCAGCGTCACGCTTTGCGACCAAACAATCGTGCCAAACATGGCTGTCGGAAGCCCAAAACAAGAAAACAGAAGCTGCTTTGTCCAAGAACCTTTTGTGACTGCGTGTGTAGGTGTGTGTGTGTGTGTGTCTCGTACGTTCCATGGCGACCTAACGTATGAAGGTCACTAACTGAACCTGGAGGAAAGCCAGAGCTCAAGGCGCTGTAGGACGGCGACGACACTTATTATGCAGCTGCTGGAATCCCCACCAAGGACCTGATGGATCAATACAGCTATCGAGCCACAGTAGGTGTAACTGGCCGTTCGATCAAAGACTAACTTAGGTCAACACGACATAGTCTGAAAAGTTCCTGTTTTATCAGCCCCAGCCGCAGGATCTGCACAACGACCTGAATACTTGATGAATCAGTTGCAATAACAAAACTTTCCTATTGTTACAAGCATTATTATTAGGATCTTGTTTAGCCACTGCGACTTAGATCGATAGCGATTCTGTCATGCCCAGTGTAATGATCGTTTCGATCACTCATGACTGGTACGCCTTCTATATATATATGTTTTGGCTTCCATACATAATACTTAGTTTTCGAATAAACTGTACAACCGTTTTCAGCTGTTACAGTTTTACTTCACTCATAATTTGAAAATGTATCCGAAAATTTGCTATTGACACTGGGTCAGCCTTTTGATGTGACGACTAACGTTTTAATAAGTCCTTTTTGTATGTATTGGGACCAGAAGACTATCGTGTGAACCAGCCTTAAATACCTTAGGTCAATGCAAAAATGAGAGCTGGAAAGTTTGTTGCCTGATGTTCCCCGTGGAATACGTTCTTGACTGGGGGCGGGGGAGGGTCGGGAATGTTTTGGTTTAGAGATCCACGGTCGAGCGTCCAATGCATTAAAGTGCATTTCCGTGCAAGCCAGAACTATGTTCTTAACAGTGACTACGACTAACCATAGTTATTTTTCAAATAAGACCAAAGAATTTTAGACCAAAATAATTATTTGAGAAGTCAGCTGAGATTCATCTGCGAGCCAGATGTAGTCATCTGGCTAACGACCTCTAGGTTGTTGACTCCTGTTCTTAAACGTCTATTCCTATGAGAACAAGAATCTAGGCAGCAACAAGCTTGTTGATTTTCAGGCAGAGCTGTCACAACTGCTCATATAGTGAAGCACGCTATACGTGCAGCGCAATATAAGATGTGACCTTACAGGAAACAAACAACGCATCAAGTAGTGTTAAGTAGGATGACGTACTGGTGCTTGCGTCATTGCGGCCGTTGCGCGGGCTACAGGTCGCATACTGACGCCATGACTCTTCGAAACTTGCGTTGTTACCACGTCTTTGGAAGAACGAAAGAAAGAACGAAAAAAATGGAAAGAAAGAAAGAAAACAGATTTATTACGTCTTACATTTTCGTGCACTTTAGACTGTAGAAAAATCAGCCATGCATCGCTAGGATTACAGGTTTGGTCGTCTAGGGTATGATCCGTTAGTGATAGATGCCTGCAACTCGCTATAAAATGGGGATCGACAACGCAGAGTTGAAATTGAAGAGAATTAGCAGTTAGTGTTTGAAATTAAGAGTAATTTTTGTGAACAAAAATTGTTAATACAAAGTTTTAAAATCCATAGAGTCTAGAATGAAGAAAAAGTTATCTTTTATATAATTAACTATAATATAATTTACTATAATAACAGCAAGATTAAGCTATAAAATATTTGGAGTTCATAATAATATGAATATATTTGAAAAAATTAATCTTAACTCAATCTAATCTAATAGTGACATTACCTTTGAGGGAAGACAATCATTGGCTTTGGCTACACCTTAAGAATGGGCCCCATAGCTAATCCGATTATCCCTGTCTAATCTAATTTTATAAGATTACTTAGCAGTGCTGGCAACTAGTTAATGTTCGTTAATACCTTTTCTATATGCCAGTGGTTGGTATTGCTTTAAATGCACAAAAATCTCCCTCGTTAGCAACTAGAACAATATTTGTACATCAAAAACAGTACCAGGGTTGGCATAACCCAAGCGTAACCCAGCATGAGTTAGCACGTAGTGTGAACTGCTGTCCAATGACCGCCCGAGGTCAACACTCTGCATGTCTCTATGGTAACTACGGTGTGTCCTTCAATTGTAACGGTGCCGTGTACAGCACGTGGTTGTTGTCATGCTGAGTCTCATACACTGTACGTCTCATGTATTTTGCCGTAGACACTCCATTGCACTGAGATTCTATTTGATGAAGGATTGTTTGTTGTGAAAAATTTTTTTAGGTTTGTGGTTTGCGATTGGATTATATAGTTTGAAGGATTGTTATGGGGCATTCATTATCCTTTTAATGCACACTGAAAGTCAATATTTTGTTATATTGTATTGGGGAAATTTATAATCTCCACATATTATACTTAGCATCTGTATCTTGTACTATCGTTGTTTAAAAATTAACGATTTTTAATAAGATAATTTCGTAAAAAGTGTGCAGCTCGTTACAGCATCCAAGTTATTCCATGGCTTCCAGATATGATAAGTTTTTGTCGACCTTTGAGCCTTCCTAAAAAAAAAAAAAACTTCAGGAACCGTCAATGAAGATATTTATTTATTTTTCGTTGTATCCTGGTCAGGCTTGCTTCAATTTTCCTTATCTGCATAACTGGCTTTTAGTAGTTGGAACTAGAGTAGCACTCATGCAAAACCCAATCTCTGCTTAATTTATTCGTCGATTTTAATTTTGTGAACTGTCAGTCAATGCTAACGGTTCTCATGTTCTTCCTTCTCCGACAGGTGAGTGAATAACTGCCGTTGCTGCTCATGAGGTAGGATTACTCAGCAGTCTCACCCCCCCTCCACCCACCGTGAGTAAACATAACTGTTGACGTGTTTATTAAATGCAAACTACGCAGCAATTTCTCATGGAACGAATGCACAGAGGGCTCATTAGTTACTGTAACGCAATGAATCAAACCAAACGTAAATCAAACATGTTTGGTCGTGAAGGCCAAAGAAGAAAGTTTTTCGTGTTAAACATGGCACACACAAGGCGAGGAATTCGTTCTTTAGTGAATGTTTCCAAAATAACTGAAATAATTGGATTTCCCGGACGAAGAGATCTAGTTAGGAGTATTATATTTAGTATGAAGAACTATTTGTTTGTTTGTTTGAAGCACTCGGTTACGTTAGCCTAAGATCTTGCCTGTACTTTATGCATGAAAGTGAGAGTGATATTACTTTTGTGCTCTGAGATGAGATCTTATGACTGGGTGCTAAAACGCGTAAAGTATAGAAGGAGTGAAACTCTTATCACTATTTTTTCAAATTTCTATCAAGTTCTTATATTCATTAAACCTTGTGCAGCTGGAACCCCCCCCCCCATAAATGCAGTACCGGCACTGCAGAAATTCCCAGACAACGGTAGCGATATTTCAGGAAATCCCATAGATGCGATACCGATTTTTTCAGAAATTCCCATAAATACATTTATAGCGTTATCTCGAAATTTTTGTGAAATCTCCCAAATTTCTATTTACTTCAGTATCACTTTTCCGCTTTTGCGCCAACGATATAGGAGATAATCCTTTTCAAAATTTTCTTTTTATCATTACAATAACTTTACTAGCATTCACTGCTGTTACGACCCAATTTTGTGACGGATATAAGTTTTGGTAACAATGCAGTACTACTCTCCATGTTACCAACGCCTTCAGTGCTTCTGACATAGCGCGTATCTTTTTTTGTTCGCTACCAAGTCAACACTGAAGAAAAAGTTTTCGCTCCTTTGCATTCAATGTTACTTTGGTCACATTGTGCTACGGTATAGTATTATTCTCTCAGTAACTGTGTTACCACGGACATCATTCCAGTACAATTAATACTCCGCCTTTTACCACCTATTTCTTTTAGCTCATTATACATGCCAGCATCGAAAGTGACGTGCTTTTAACCATTTCCCTCCTTCTGCATTCGATGCTGCTTTAGCTAGATCGTTCTACGAAATTATTCTCCCCGAAACTGTCTTATCACGGTTCCTAATCCAACACTATTAATACTCCTTTACTACGAGTATTTCTCTTAGCTCATTAAGTCAACATTGAAGGAGACAATCTTGGGACCATTTCTCTTCTCATCATCGCCGTAATTATACATGCATTCAATGCTGCCGTGGCACCACGAGTGTTGTATCAACTGACCTCACTAGAGGCCACCGCGACTTCTCTGTTGACAAAAGCGACCGCTAGGGGGCGTTTGGCCTGATATCAGTCAACCTGCTCGAGGTCGTCACCACCCTCCAGAAGTGACAACTGGAGGGCTATTTTAGGCAGAGTCGGCTAACTCCCTTTCAAAGTCAAGGTAGTTAGCTCATTCTTCCTTCTTGATCACTATTTGTAAACTATGCGCGTCGCGCAAATTGTGCCGGGGAAATCTAAAGGCTAAACCTTTTTCTAGCGACCGTGGCTATTGCTTCAACCCATGGGTTTAAACCCATTGTTTTCAACCGACGAGGAACTTGAAACCTTCTCCCAAGAGGGAATTCTTAGGTTTCATTGGAGAAGTTGGGGCCTCTAATTTAAAGGATTCACAATATCAACTATGTACATGGTAAATTGGGAATGCTTCTTGTCAGGATAGCATGTCTTCGAAAAGGTTGAGCTGCATTGTGGCTCACTAGGTGATGCAAAAGTTTCTATACAAGACTGTCATAAAAGCTTTTATTCGTTGTGCAGAAACAGGAAGTGTTAATTTTCAGAAGTAAATCTATTGAGTAACATCCGCCGCAACTCGTTAAATAGTAAAACTTGTTTGATTTCAGATTTTTGCATCACTCTTTTTTTTGGGGGGAGGGGGGTCTGGGAAAAAACGATTCGGTAAGCGATTGGTTCAGATCACTCTGGCTTCTAATACTTCTCAAGGTGGCGGCCCTTGGCTTGCAGGGGGGTTTCTGGCACACCCTCTTCCTCCATCATAGCTTTGATTAGACGGCGTACTGGAATCGGACTACAATGTCCATTCCGAGAGACGAGTCAATGCCTAGGGTTCGATTCGCCCACGCTATAGCCAGTACGTTAATAGATAAAAATAAAGTAGCGGATTCCTATTTATTTGATATTAATTCACTACTCTTTCCAATTGTAAAATTCGGGCCAACAGAAATTACCCGATGCCATCTACATAGTACAGATATCAAAAATTTTTTTCTTATTTTTTCGATTGGGTCGAACCACCTCGTCACCTCCCATCCCAGTCACCATTGATTGCCTCAACTCCCCCCCCCCCTTAGTTCTTGCCATCACTTTCAGGGGGTCAATATCACTTTCTTTGGGAACGCAGGGTCTAGGCTATGCGCACTTATCAAGGTAAATTTCTCCACCGCACACTCCGTTCTTCACAAGTGCGTTATCTTCACAGCGTTAGGTGCATTGCAGGAAGCGGTTACGCAACCTGGCAAACGTTATCGCTGCGTTTGGCGGCATCAAAAGCCGACATTGTGGGACTGGCAAAAACAGAGAAAGTAAGAACCATCAAGGTTGGAGTAATTGTGTGCATTGCTGCCGTGATCCCTGGGAAATCTTCCAAGCATTTACTCAGACTTGCATTGATTCTCATGAGTTTCTATATGGACGCGCATGCGCACAATGCAGCGCCCAGTATTCTCTCTTTTACCTTGGTAGTCGTGTAGTTCTTAGACTGTGTTTTTCAATATTATTTTCCAATAATAAAGAGTGCGATAGGATTGCTGCGCTGTTACTACTCGTATCGGCGGTTTGTGGATAGTAAAGTGGTGATGCGGCACAGTTAAATACAAAGATATTTTTATTTTTTCAATGAACTGGAGGATGTCTACTGGCCTTAATGTACGAGTACTGTGACGCCATCAACCATGTTCTAGCTCACGAAAGAATTCCAGACACACTCGTATGGAAATCCCCAGTAAACCAACAATGAAGTCACTGGAATAATAAACCATGGTGCACACTGAAGTCACTGGAATAAGTCCACATTGAAGTCGCTGGAATAAATTCTAAATTTGTTTTCCAAAGCCCTGTGCATTTCTGGAGCCAGCAAGAAACAAAATAAATAAATGAATGAATAAATAAATAAATAAATAGATAAATGAAAAAAAATAAAAAACGGAAATTCCACCAAGCCCGAGCCAGCTGTACTTTCGAAACCTTGGGGTTTTCCTTTTCCATATTAAGGCACCAGCTCCCTGGCGAGTTCCATTACTGGCTGCGCGAAATAAATCGTACGACTTTGGAAGTCCGGCCAACGTTTATGGCAATGGACCTAATGGAAAACCAGGTACTTATTGCCTTAATCGGGTGAGTGTTGCGGTTTGTCTAAACAACTTGATCAACCTTTCAAGACCTACGCATCTCGAAATTTCATTGTCGGAAGTTACTGAGCACTGCGTCAATAATTTTATCGTTAATGTGTCGTTGTTTATAGTAAGGCCATCAATGATAAGATAGAGTTTGATCAGCTTATGACACGTAGTTGCAAATTCAACGACGAAATACAAAAATAATTGCGATTATTTTTTTAACAGCGTGGTATTGCAGCTACACCGTTGACCTGCAAGAATCTTTATAAGTTTTCAGGGCGAGTAGGAAATTTCTATGAGTCAGGTATGGACGTGGAATTTGGCAGTTAAGTATGCGGTAAACCTGCTTAAAAGAGAGATGCATTTCATAATAATTATTCTTTCTTTGGGTTTCATTTGATATCAGCAACTGCGCTCCACACGAAAACGAATTAGCAGCTGCATTATGGAAGATTTTATTAATAAAATGAACAATTTGATGAAACGTGTTTAAGATGGCCAACAGGATTTAGACTATAACACTGTTAGCTAAAGCAGACAAGCGAATGGCAAAACTTTCCTACAAGCCATGACAAAAAAGCCTATTAGGCATACGACATCTCTCTATTTCCTTAATACTTGTTATTCGCAATAAGTAACTCATTACCGTCTGAATTACACATTTTTCACTGAAATTGCACTTTTTAAAAATAAACTTTGCGATTCATCTAACTGGTAGAAGGTTACCTCTTCAGTGCCTATTGCACACAAACGAATGTGGACGCTACAAATAACGCCATTCTTACGTAAAATAGTGTTTCTTTCAAGCATTGACAACTTAAGCACCCAATTCGCTAGCACAACACCTCACCACTACAACAAATCCAAATATTTTTCTCATCTTCATTCGATTCCAGGCCGAATGATCTTTTTTTGGCTGGTAATTAGGTTAAATCCAGGAACTTTCCATGGCTTCACATATTTGGATATTTAGAAATGAACCTAATAAGATTCCACTGAAACGACAAGTATTTCGTTGGACATCATTATTTGAATGGCCGTATATGCTAATAATACTAAATACCAATTATACTAATAAATAATAACAAGAAGCAGATGAAGCACGCTGGTCCTCAATGCGCTAAAATTCACGACGCAATTCCCTGATGCACATCTGGGAAAATTTCGAAGCCCCCAAAATTTTTTTTTCCGACTCGATGCTTTGAACCGACGGCTGGGCGTCCTTTGCTGCGCCTCACAGACAGACTACCCTTGCACGTGATCGTGCTGACGTCACAGCGACGGCCGACGCTTGAAAAAAAACTGGTCCACTATATTGTGACTGACTTACTTAATCGATTGGATGGCACTAAAATATGAAGGCTTGTTGCTATTCACCTTAACGAGGTGTCTTATTGTGTGCAAGAGAATCATTAAAGTGCATTTGTAGAGGATCGAAAGATCCGTCAATCTGCAAACTTTAATTAACAGACATTGTATAGGGTAGAAATGCATGGTACACAACTTATCGCAAGGGTTAATTTGGAGACAGGAAATCATCAATAATATCAAAACATGTTATACTGCACAGTGGCTCGTCATCGGCCTCTGTTTGGTAATAGTACATGCTGCCATCGGCTATTCATGTTGGATAGTTTATGGTCAGGTCCCATACGAATCGCATTTACAAACGAGTTGACTGATTTTTATATTCTGATTTGGAAACTGATGGATCATATCCTCGTTCTGAACTTTCAGCTAGTCAGTATACTTATGAGCAAATAAAATACTCACCAAAGTACTCGCATTAGTTGACCTCGGTACAACCACATGCCGGCTAAGAACAAGAATGTATGTACATTTATTTCTAACATGTATTAACATGCACTTGATTAACAAGTTTCTCATTCAATGCGGTTTTCATTCTTTCTATATCTAAAGGTAGTTTTCTGTACTTCAGTGCATACTACTTTAAATGTAACTTTTGCCCTTTCTTTGTTCTTCTATTCTTCACGTTTCTATCATACGTGAATGCATTTTGGCTGCAGTTGGCAACGGTATTACAACGCATTTTTCTAGGCCTGAGTTTGATAGTATAATAATTCCAGTAAATATCAAGCCCTACGTAGTGGTCGACCTCGGAACGCTTATGAGCCGGCATATTATGCCATATGGCAACACGTAGGCAGTCAAGAAACTTGCACTTGAGGTTGGCCCTCGACAAGTTAACAACACGTTTGAAGCGCATGCATTGGCTGAGGGATAAAGTCCAGTTTTCTTGCCTGCCTGTTGCCAGCTGAATGGACTGCGCAGTAACTTTTTGATGCCAATCGAAGTTTTGTATATTAAAGTTTCTGTACGCATTCGAACCGAAGTTGCAGTACTTTACAAAGTAAGTGAATTTTTACAGCATGAAATTCGTTCCTCTTGAGATTTTTTTAAAACAAGCATTGCATACCTTTTCAGCAACCGATTTTATGCAACATATAGTCAAAATTTTTTATATTGTGGTATTAAGAATCTCTAGATGAAGATAACATCAGTGTTTTTTTTTTGTCGCTGACAAAAAACACGAAGTGGTGGGGTTTTGTAATGAGTTGCTAAGCACGAAAGTGCTCGTGGCATTTCTAGCATTATGACTACGGCTACAATTGCTTAATATAAAGAAGGTTATAATTATTAGGTTAACTACCATCTGATATAATGTAGGTAGCATGAAAGTTTTCACGATAATTGAAAGAGCTATTTAATCATATTAATTGTCTGTATTGCTATTTCATAGACGATTATTCTTATATTTATTTGTAATTGACATTGACTCAAAACTAAGTAGTCTCCATTTTACACGTCTTTCATAATTACAAAATCGTCGGCGTGAGTTTTACTCTTAAATTCAAAAAATTGAAACAAATAGCACTATTTCTCTCTCCACTATTAGTTTGATTAAATATTAACGTTTTAAATACAATTATTGCCACGCTTTTTTGATAAGCTTAAAAAAATAATTTAGAACAGTCAGTATAGGGTACACCCGCTGCGACATCCAGCGGGATTTCCTCCCCCGTGTGTGGGTCGAGACGGCGGCGACAGTCTCTGCGTCTCATGTTGTGCCATAACTCTACCTCCTGGCAGTGGCCTCGTTGCGTTTAAGGTAACCGTTTGATTGAAAAACTAGGCCGTCCGGCAAGTTATCTTGCTGCTTTATGAGCAATTTGTTCAATTGCTGGGTTTTCTTGCCAATAGACAGTGCATAAGGCGGATACTAGATGAAGAGAAAGGACAACTTGTTTTTGAAACACGGCAAGTTCTTCAGCTGCTGCGGTTTCCGTGAGGATAGGTTGACATTAATTAGGAGGATACTGTAAGAATAGATAGAACAGCTTGTTTTTGAAACTCGGCCAGTCCTTCAGTTGCTGGAGTTTCCCTGAGGATAGACGGACATGGGGAGGATACTGTTATGATAGAAAGGATATCTAGTTTTTGAATTATGGTCAGTTTCTTTAGTTGCTGGGATTTTCATGTAGATAAACGGACACAAGGCGGGTGCTTGAAGAACAGGACGGACTGCATGTTTTTGAAACCTAATTAATTTTTTTAATCAGAAGAATTTCCATGCAGTTAACTAAACACAAAGAGGATGTTTAAGTAACTGGAAGGACCTTCGGTTTTACTTTGCCATCATTTTTTTTTTCAGTTGCTGGGATTTTCAAGGGAACAGAAAACTTGCAGTGAATATATCAATAATCGTTATCAGAAATTAAATAATTATAATTAAACCCGTTAACTCAAGATGTAATCTACCGTCTCTCGTTGAAATAACATGTTTCGTAACTTTATATACTTGCAATAAAAACGAGACGTTGTAGTGTACAAATAGCCGCTCAATTTTCTGGGACTTAGGGAGAACAAGCGTACATGAGACAGTTACTTAAATAAGGTTTTCAATTAAGATTATTTCTTCAATTGCTCGTATATATGTGAATAAATGGATATGAGGTAAATATACAAAACCTTTTCAGTGGGTAATTCGCTTTAGTTTCGATTTATTTTTCCGGTTGAATGGATTTTCTTGCCGATGATGACGCAAAATGGAAAATATAAGTTTATATGAAGCCCCGTCATTCTTCGGGTTATATGTTGTACCACAAATCATTTTTTATCAGTAATTTCTTCACTTGCCTGAGTTTCCAATTGGTCAAACAAATATAAAATTGAAAAGATATATCGATTTGAAGTCACATCGTTTCATCGTCAGTTTTGAATTTATGTTATTACTTTATTGCAAGATGCAGCAGATCAGGTGTAGACTGTAGATGACTGTAACCAACTCTAAGGAGGAAGCAGAAGAACAGACTGTACAGGTGTCACGGATGTCGCAGCTACATGTGGCAGCGAATTTCACCACAACGCAATCTTTTTTGTCGTACTTTTGGAGACGCCACCAGAGTTTTATAGAAGAAGCAACGTGCTTGTTTTCATCCTAAAGAATTGGGGACTGTACTCGATCGGTGCACTGTTTTACACGCGACAAAATACGCCCTGTGGAACTGAAAGCGTTCGCCTACTAATATTCAAACAGAATTTTATCTATCGTAACAGCAACATTGGTGAGAGTTGATGGTTTACCCTTGAAACTCCTTACCAAAATATACTGTCTTGTAGATGTAACATGCATTATTTAAAGTGGCCTATGGAGAGAACACTTGGGGTTAGGTGGTTATTAACCACACTTATTCACTGAAAATCCAGTGACGATGCAGTGGTACACGACTATAAAAGTGGCCCAAAAAAGACGCGAAAAGGAGGAAGCTAGCAGCAGAATGTCACGCTGGTAACACGTGACACCGCATGTCGCCAGCCCACCGCAGTCCCGCACGCCGAGGATGTTACCACCGAAGCAGAGGAAAGGTCTCAAGACTTTACCTTGCGTAAGTTGCGGAAGTTTCGACCTTGTTTCCAGAAATAATGAGTTGGGATAGCAATCATTTCACCAGACATTAAATATTTTCTTCCTGTTTTGGGTAGAGGTCGTTTATTTTTCCTGTGAAAAAATTTTATATCGGGGCTTGAAAAGTAAAGTTTGTCTTTAGAATTTGTGGATTCGTTTCCAGGAACTAAAATCTGCTAAAGAGAAGTTGATATCTTACCTTAAAAGTCCGAAGCTAGGTAAATCTAGCTTAAACAAATTGAAATCTGGCTTTATAAATTGAATTCTCTCTTAAAAGATTGAAATCTAGCTTTAAAGCCTGAAATCTGTCATAAAAAAATGAAAGTTTATTTTAAATATTGAAATATCTCTCTGGGAATTGAAATCTGGGTGTGAATGTTAAAACTTGGCTTTTTAAATACATAAAAATATGCCTCTCGAAAATTACACTTTTCTCTAAATAAATTCTAGTGCCTGCTTATCATTCGTTCTTACTCGACAAATATAAATATGTCATCATTTTCTGCTTTCGTTGCAGTTATTAAATGAAAAACATAAGAACCGTAGCACAGCAAGCGACAGTTATTGTCAGTTCTAGCTAAACCGGCAGTACTTCAAAGTAACTACCAATAACAGCCCTGTAGTTTATCACTCCACTTAACTACAGCCGGAGTCCAGTTATACGCACCGACACCCATTTGTTGGTATATGCTAGATATAATAATTATATGGAAGCGCAAGCCTCCAGCTCACAACTGTACTTGCTTGCAGTCCATTTCAGTGCACTTTGGAAATAATGAGCCTAAAGCACCGCCAGTCTATGTGCTGATATGCATAACGGGCAAAAATGTCCTCCATTGATAATCATTATTATTACGGTTTGTTGGGTGGGATCAAGGGTATGGGCGTATGTTGCACATGGAATAGCAGTACTATGGACCAAGTTCTGAATTCTTTCATCGCGTTACCAAATCTGTAGACCTTAAAGGCGTTTTTCCGTAGGAATATTTTAAGGTAAAGAACCTTTGTAGCAGGCTAGAACAGCCTGGTAGTAAGAGGAATAAACTATGTGTTTTTCTTATCGACAATCTGGGCACGATGAATAATTCGGATCCAGGAAGCCTTTGGAGGAACATTTTTTTATTCCTTGGGGAATTCTTGATTGATAGGGTAAATCCTGAGAATTTTAGCACCTAACACCCGGGGGTCGGTCACGTCAGTTCCCTGAGACCGATGGTGACAGCACTAGAGAATTGAATTACTTCATTTCCAGGGAACGTTTCCAGGGAACACTGAAGTATTGTTCCTTAGAATCGCAAGAGGTGTTTGGTCAGGCGGTGTGATGTGTTTACACGATGTTTTTCCTCCAAAAACAGAGTAAAAGGGCTATGGAATTCCGAAAAATGTGGACACGGCTGTAAAATTTTTAGGTTGGGATTGCATCATGAATTATCATTAAACGCAACCTTACTTACAGTGTTTGTTATTTGCAATTTTCTGTTGACTTTGTAGAGCTGAAGTCAACAGTGCAAATACTAGATTTGATTTACGTGTGCCAGCTCAAAATAACGTTGTAGCGAATTCTATTATCTTATCAAATTTATTTACAGAAAATACGTAAAATTTCAATAATTGGCAACAGTTTCCGTTTTTTTAGTAGGCAAATAATTAATAATTTTAATCACTGAAAAAAATGAGATGTGTTTAATAATTTGAAATCATGTTGAAACAATGATATTGTCTTTCTTTAATGACGATAATATTAAATCACTGTGAAACCAGTGATTTTGATTCTCTCAAAAACGTTTTAAACCATAGTAAATACTTTATATTAATGATCTCGACTGTTTGAATGATTAACCACATAGAGGTCATAAGTATAGTGACATATCAAACATTAGACCATTATTCTCAATAACTGTACACACTTATACTGACTCCCTCTGAAAAACTAATTAACCTTAGTGGTTCTTTTCAAATCATCTTATGATCTTACACGCAATTAATGATCTTGGGTCTCCCGGAAAAGTTTCCTTGTAATAACCACCATTACTGTCATCTCTGTGCTCTGGTAACGTCACGATATGCTGAGTTATAGGTACTGCCTTCTGCGGCGCGCCGAGGTTGTCTCTTCCGCATTACAAGAGAAACTGCTTGAAGCTGTGATAGCAAAACAGTGGGAAAGGTGAAATGGCGATGAGAAAGATAGACGCAAGAAGGTTTTGGCGACATTACACTATGTGTTTAAAGGGCTCTAGGATAGAAAATATTATGGAGAATGACTATGATGGGAATAGACTACGTTAAAAGCGGCTGCAGACTAGAAAATATATAGAGAATGGTTAGGGTGGTAATACAGAATATGTGGAAAATGGCTCTATAAAAACATGAAGAGGACGGTTTTGGTGGAACTAGAACATATGTAAACCAGCTGTATAGTACTATGCATATATGTAGATATACCATGGGATAGAAAGGTGTAAAACTGCCACTTTGTAGCTGTACACAACAACAGATAAGTTTCTACGTATGCTCAAACGCCCCTTAACATGCAGTAGGATTAAAAAAAATCAAATTTTTCTTCCAAAGGCTTTTGGATTTTCATCTTTGCCGTCTACAAAAAAATAGTCATTATAAAGTTGTGAATTCTGCTGATTTCAATTAGTAATATTCTTCAAAGTACAACACGGGTGTTACTTGCCGGTAACATTGAACCACAACTGCTTTGTTCCTGGGAATCTTTCAACTGCATCTTCAAGTTGTCCAGTTTCAGATTTCAAATCTGCAGACCGTTTTTGTCTATCTGATCGTACTTTCTAGCTATCGCGTTATCTTTCTTGCGTCTCACCAATGCTATTCCTGCGGGACCCCCGAAGGGAGAACTTAATGACGTTTCACGGAATGTTATTCCTACGATAGTGTCAGAGATGAATAACTGAAGAAAGTGACCTGCTACCCAAGTTTAAGTTGAAATTTAAAAGCAGTATCCAGTCGTGAATTTGTGGCAGTTCTTAAGTTCTGAGAAGCAGGGAAAAAGCAGTTTTTTAGTCCACTGTAATCACCTCAAATCCTAACTGTAAAACGACAACTTGGAAGCGCTCCTTCAATGCACAGTTAGCTGCAATTACGACTTTAATTACATTCGGAGGCTTTACAGTCAACTTTTTCAATTGCATTCCCAGGCAGCTCTTCTCTTCCGGCTCGTAGTTTCCTTACTACAGCTATTCTTCCAAACTTAGCTTTGATAGTGTGTGAATAAATTGCAATTCCATCTTTATTTCCAGTAACTTCCAGGGGAAAATTTAATAAACGTTTGTAGAGAAAGAAACGTTTACAGAAAGTAAATTTTAGCTAAATACCAACCTATATCTATGGGTGCAGAGCATCACTTGACATTGATTATTTTTCCTAAAAAAATATACTTATTGGTTTAGAGCAACATCATTGTTAGCAAAAGTACTCAGCTCAAGCTGTAACATCGTTAATAGTTTACAAGTCAGATGACCAATGATCATATACAGTGACTCATATAAAGCTCATTTAATGAAAGTGTTTTTGAGTCCACTGTTATAGGCTTGTGAAATTGATTTATCTCAATCCTCCGTAAGAAAAGTAAGAAAAAACCCAGTGATGTATCTTCCTTTCGTGCTGCCTAGTGATTTTATAAATAGTCTTCCAGTTTTACTGTGCGGACTTTATTTTTATCGTAGTGACTACCTTTTTTTTCTTTGTGACTACCGCTTTTCTTTAACGTAACCGTGTTCTTCATATCTGGAGGTCATGTTTCATGGCCACGTTTCATTTCAAGTGTGAACCTCCTCTACATTTCGCAGTGAGTTTCACATTACCCAGGAAACTGGCGGTTCCAGTGTTGTTTTTAGGATCGTCTCCCTTCAGCAGGTGCTACCTGTCATATCGTCGGTGGCTTTTACAATGGGAATCGTAATTAAAGAAAACTATATACATCTGTTTGATTGAAGGCTGAACTCAAGTAGAACATCTTTGTGAAGTGAGGTTTATAACATAATAATTACCATATGTAATATTTCATAAAAGCAACTGATGTACGTCATTAACATGGTGTTAGATTTGGTAGCTGGTAGTAGATGAACCAACAGACTCATCAACAGACTCAAAGAGCAGCTGCGCCTCAAGCTCCGGCTCTATTTGAGCTATTGCCGTACACATGCTTGCTTAGAGCGCATTTATTGACTACACATATAAATAGTGTCAATTTTGATTGAAATGAATTTTTCGTTTTAGTAAGGTACAATATAAATTCATAAAAATTAAAATATTGGCACCTCAGCTGCTGCTTTCATTAAAATTTACTCATCATATCAAATTTTGAAAAAGTTTTAAAATGAAGACGAATTTGCGTAAGTTTAGACTTCTAAAAGTGCAATATATGCAACTCTGTACAGTATTTGCTATTCCTCTTAAGATTTTATCGACAACCCTTCGCTGATTCTGGATGAAGTGAGTCTAGAATATTATAGGACCACTCATTTTTTTTTAAGTCAAATGTTCTTCAATCAAAAATAATTTGCTTATTATAATTCCTCCGTAGAATGAAATAATTTCAATTCTATTTTGAGCTAACAGCCGTGTCAGCAAGAATTGTTTTTTCACTCACGTGAACATTTTCTTTCCGGTAATGGAAGAAAGTGGGTCTACACCTTCGCAAGAGCCTTCATACCACCAACGGTAAAAAATAATATTTACACGTACTGTTCTTTCTCGATTATGGAATAAGCTGACCTACAATTTCCCAAGAGCATCCATTACATCAGCTGTTTGTCAGGCCAAAATAATATTTCACTCACTGTTCCTTCCCGATTATGGAAGAAAGCAAGTCTATGGAATTTCGCAAGAGCCTCCTCCGAGTGTTGTTAAGGTTTGTTGGGCTGGTGCGATGGACCAGTAATGTCACGCGTGCTGCTGCTCTTCGCAACAGTACTTCCTATTGTGTGCGATGAGGCAGGAACTTCCTTGTTCGTTGCCCCAAAAATATTCTTAACTGAGCAATGTAGGTAGATGAAAAACTTGCAATCGGTGAACCCCTACGAGTATGAAATGTGCACACTTGTTGGCAATGTTCAGCTTGCCATCTGTATGGCAATTTTTGGAAATTTCGCTGCATGCATTTCGTCTTGGCAATAATAATAAAAATTTTATTTGCTCATATAGATGCACTGCTCTAGAAGTTAGGACGCAGCACCCTGAGGTATTCATTCTTAAAGCTAACATACGAAGAAGAATTACAGTGGGCTCTAACTCAAAGCTAATGGATGGTCGGTGTTCACGTGGTACACAAGATATACATCAGGTATTTTACAGGCAAAGCTTGATCGATTTTTCGCTCTACTTCACGACATGTACTTTACCTTATCAAAGTTCACTTTTTCATGCTGGTCGCCTCAGCCTAGCTTGCTTTTTGATGGGTCAACCGTTGGGTAGCCGTCACGGAACGAAGTTTAGTGACAGTTTTCTGCATTTCCTGCCTTAGATAATTAAGCCAGGCCGCGTAAACCTGATCGCGCCTGTGGTCACGACTGTTCCTGGTTTTGCTTCGGCGCTGTGCAGCGCGAGCTTAACGTTATGGTCGTCTCAACCTTGGCCTCGATTGTTGTTGTTTGCGGGGCTTCTTGTGTTAGTGGCCGGGGTCGGAGCCCCCTTCTGGTGCAGGGAGCGCATAGCTAGTATAGCTATACAGTCGTAAGTACGTACAGAAAATCTCTCTCTAAGTAATATCGGGTATTATTTAAATTTCTTGTGTTTTTATTTACTGACAAAACTTCAGGAACTTTTTTTTGGTTACGTGGCATAACCAAAAGCGTCAATTAAGCGAATCCGGCTGTGATGATCAAAGACTTGCTTTGCATGGAAGCCACTGATCTAGTTACTAAGCCACAAGTGTAGAACTTCAGGGTTTCTAGCCTAGTTAGTTTAGTGTTGTGTCAGACCAACCGATCTGGTTTATTTAATCTGTGAACTACTGGTCTGGCGGCTTATTTCGTCGGGGAACAGCAGGTCTGGCTTACTCTGTCTAGAAAAGTTTAAGAAACGCAAAGTCTGTTCCCATAAGACTGGTTATACTGAAAAGAGGAAGTAGGGCCTTCCTTCGCTTCCCGAAGTCCTAAACAGCGTCGGAGATGCTGGAATTTCGTACTAAGTGAGCCCGATTCACACCAACGTCTTTTGTTCCCCGGACACAGTACAAAGCGTTTGCACGTCATGCTGCATCCTATTGAACACGACTGTGCGTCTACTTTCCTAGCAAAATTCAGGGTCGCCGCAGTGCTAAAGCCGTAATTCAGTTTTCGGGCGGCCTCAAATTTTGTTAGGGAAAAAGATTTACAAAGATGTTAGCGATCACATCAAGTGATTTAGCAAGTGGCAGTAGCAGAGTCCGGATATTTCTTTTAATTTGCATTTAATGAGAACTCAGAAGAGTGTACACGTTACCGGTGCTTACTAGGAAGCTACAAAATATCTGGAGGATTTATGCTGCTTACGAACAGCCTCTTAATATCAATAGCATGTAATAGCAATACAGAGCCGTAAATCATATTTCTTACTGCGACTGTAAGAGCAATTTAGTTGAAATGATTGCACTGATTTTTGGGCACAGCGTTCTGTACAATTTTGTTGCCGTGACTGTACTCATCCTGAGCTACAGCTGTAATGCCGAGACTGTACTGATCGTTAGCTACAGCCTTGTGACAGTGACTGTACTTATCGCTGCGTACAGTCTCATGGCCGTGACAAGAAGAAATTGCCTGTTGCTTTCACTGCGCGCAAATACAGCAGGGAGGGCGAGCGGCTGCCTCCGGTTATCTGTTATCGGTTTGTTATCGCACGCAACACCACCGAGTAAGGGGCTATCGTTTGGTTTTATTTAACCCTTCAGTATTATTTTTCAGTATTACGCTGCACTAGTATCCTTCACTCAACTCGTTTAAAAATCGTCTTGACTTACATTGGGAGAGACAGCCTCCACAGCTAAGAACTCCTTCTCCACGAATCGCAAGCTCTTAACGGCCAAAGCTTCCCAGGCCATTTTAAGCTGACTTCGTATCACTTCCGCTCCATCTATATATTTAAGCTCCGCATATCAGCGGCCATCGATCATGCTTGCGGGCATTCATGACCATCGCTTTNTTAACGGCCAAAGCTTCCCAGGCCATTTTAAACTGACTTCGTCTCACTTCCGCTCCATCTATATATTTAAGCTCCGCATATCAGCGGCCATCGATCATGCTTGCGGGCATTCATGACCATCGCTTTGGTGTAGATTCTTCTCTCCCTTCTTTATTATTTCTCCTTTCTTTTTTCTCTTTCGTCTTCTATTTTATCTCCTCTCGTTTCTCCATTGCTCTACATCCTACTAACTTAATGGCAATAGCTCATAGAGGGCCGGGGTGTAAGTACCGGTGTCTCTTTGGGAATGGGCCTTTTGGTTCGTCTACTGCCGCCTATCTAATCTAATCTATTTATTACCCTTCAGTCTTACTCTTCACTATTACCCTTCATGCACTGCTTATTACCCTTAGCTATTTATTATGACTCATTGCATGTGAGAATGTTATCACGTGACGTTGTGCCATGCTGCAATTTTTTCAAAGACACTCTAGTTAAAAGTAGGCAGAAATTATAGAAATTTTACAGAATGAGAGTTCCAGTCATTCTTTATATCCAGATCGGTACCATCAATGGCCACAAAGTGTGAAATATGTCGCATATTTTTATTCCCAAAGCAAATCTATGACTTGCGAGGATTAGAAGCTTAAATCCAGCGCCTATTGTTCTCGATCCAGCGTCAAGGCTACACCATTTTCTCCCCATCTAATACTGAAAGCGCTACGTGCAGACGAAAAAACGGTCGGACGCTATCGCAATGAATGTAAATTAAGATTCTGATGAAAGCACGCATTTCTGTAATCCTGGAAAGATTCTTGTTTCAAATCTTCAGTGCTGTTAAAAACGAAATTTGCAATGTGAGAGGCAAAAGTTATATCTTTGACGCCACTTCAGTGGTATCCTGGATACGGGGGAAGGGTAGGGTATTTTGTGCACATTATGAATAAACCTTGTGGGCCAATTAAAAGGCTTAATAGAAATTGCTATATTCGCACACCTTGCATCAACATGGGCGGAATTATTCTGCTGATTTAGCAAGTTAGAGCTGACGCTGCTCATTTCGCCTAATATTTGAAATTGAATGAAATCGAAGATCAAATAGGCAAGTGCACTGCAGCCTCTATATCAGATTCAGCGGGATGAACAGGGAAGAACTGTAAATGCCAATCCTTCACTGTTGTGTCTGACAAAGTGGTGGACTAGTAAGTAAATAAATGCACAATAATCTATTTTTGATGTCCGGTAGGCCATACAAGACTCATGTTTTCAGATTTATATAATTTCTCCTCTCAATCAGTAATCTGTAAATTGTTTACTAACAATGATCGTTGAGTATTTACCGGTTTGTATTCCTATTTCTTTCAGGTTTGGAGTACTTATATCGGTAACAATATAGGAATTCACTCAGCTTATCAGTATACCAGTAATACTGAACAACTGTAAAATATAATAAAATTTCACGACTTATGGTAAGAACTTTGCAAAATTTTTGATGTACGAAAATAAAATGAATTCCAGTTATGCACTTAAGCAAAGTAACAGACTTCACAGAACTTGCCTTAATTTCGTATGGCGGACGCACTCGCATCATACATGAAAGCTTTGTAAGCCAACCATTACTAAAAAAAACATGACTTCCCCACCACTGTCCAAAAGTCTTTGTAATGATGCGCAGAAACTCATCCCGCAACAGCACCTCGAGCAAACAGGAGCACCTTCATGGTACCTCAAGTGTCAACAGAACTGGAGTGTTTACTGGAATTTGTGTGTGTTTTGTGCTCTGAGTAAACAATGACGAGTCCGAATTATACTGAACTGTCAATATCGTGCAGGTCGGCAGGTTTAGACTGGATTTACAGTCGATGGCGGCGGTTTCTTTTATCTTTGTTTCGAATTTACAACTTTGCTTGAAAGTTATTGATTCTGTTTCTGAACCCTTGCGGTCGGCATTAAATATAAATAGTTGTAGAATAAGAGCTTATCGTAATTAGACCGATTGCTTACGTACTAAAGGCCAAACAGACTTGACTTGTGTAATTGTGTTCAACGAATTAAAAAATACAACAATATTACCTGAGCTTGAACAATACGGTATTAATTCAAAAACTAAAATATTATAGGCACACTCCAAATTCTTCCATTTCCATTTTACACGCAGTTCGTATGATTCATTCTAGTTACACCAGTGAAATTTATTTTTTACCTGCACTTAATATGACCTACAAGGGAGATCTAGTTTACCTGCGTTTAACATGACTTGGAGGCAAAGTCCATTTTACCTGGACTCAACAGGTAATATGGCATGATAACTACATCATTGAAATACAATCCACGTAGCCAACTTTTAACATTACCTAACTAGCAGTTAATGTGACTTATACATGCTATAATATGCTGTCTAATTGATTATTAGTATGGCGAAAAGTGCCGCTGTTGGTCCGTGTATCGAGGATACATAACGAAAGAAAGGTTTATGCTCATTATAGGTCGTATAGCGATAGTTTCAAGCATGTATACCACTCACTGTATGTTTCAACTGCAATGTATATGCCAGTACATACATCACATCATTCACTGCAGGAAATGTAAGACACAAAAAATTTCCTCTGAAAATAGGTTGTAAAGCGATTATGTCCAGTTGTGAAGTGCAATCGTTAGCAAAAATTTCAACGATCGTGCATGCAAAAATTGCGGTCGCAATTTTTCATGAAGACCTGTGCAAAGAAGCTCTCTTTGATCGTTACAAGGAATGACATGACAAGATTTCCTAAAACCTTTGCTATTTATAGGTTATTTCAGGGAAATCCTTCTTCTAATGGACGATTTCTCTGTTACTTGACATTGCGCTGCTGTTCCCAAAGCGCTAAATTACACTTGCAGATTAGTATAGCTGAGTTTGTCTTCTATTTTTGGAAAACTTGCAGTAGCAAATTGTAGACGTTTATTACATAGAAATATAGACTCTAAAAGCAACGCATGAAAAGGAACGGCGCGAAGTCCTTGAAGTTTTGCATACTCTAGAAGCAGTATTTTTTGTTGAAAAGTATTTTTAGAGTTAATTTGAAACCAAATACAAACCTCGCGCTATACTTGCTTACGAATTACTGGGCCAGTCATTACCAAATTTTAAAAAGTGTAGAACTTCTATATGCTATAGCCATCAAACGGGTAATGGGGTACAAAATGTGCTATGTTTTTCGTTTTAGCGATTAATTTTAACAGTTAATGTACTGTTGCGATAAGTTTTTTTTATAATTCATGTATTTATTAGTATCACCTCTCCAGCTTTTACGAGATCAAAATTCTGCTCCTCACAAACCTGCGTTGCCAGGGTTCGTAAAAACACGTCTCCTACTACAATGTCAATTACCCTATTTTTACTGGACTGCAATTTTATTGTATAAAACAACAGCATGTACTTGATTTAACAGCCACAACGCTGCCCCGATTTGTGTTGCCATCATAAAAAAAATGTCAGCACAGATACTAATTTTTCCTCCAATTCGGCGTCTCAGCGCATAAAAAAAGTCGCGTCTACGCTGGCGAATCAACGCGGAAATTTTCAGGCCGGTCACCGTCGCCTCTCGATCGATTTTTATTCTTCAAGTGAAGTGTTACGTAACGGCTGCTGGCTTCCTGCACTGACGTTACCGTGTCCAAAGTAACGCTGTTATACGTTGGCCTTCCTCTGGCCCGTGACGATTTGGTATCGGCAGCTGTAGCGCCCGTAACGTGCTACGTTATTGTATTTCCCACATTACGAAAAAGCGGTGGATTTTGCGCCCACAACAATGACGTATGTTGACAGTGGGTCCTAGTAATCCAGTGGTTTCTAAGCTTTTCTAGACTTCCAGGTGGGTTAACCCACCTCTCCCCCCACCCACTTCTCATTTACAATTACGAACGTTACACATACGAAAGTGGAACCTTTTCTCAAGTGTGATTATTTGTTATTTATTTAATGTTCCTAGAGCAAATGTAATGCTAAATTTTAGGTGTTATTAACTGATTGCTCTAGTATAAGTGCAAGTAGTATATACAGTATTAGGTGTTAGTCATTGTTTCTACTAGAACTCTGAACACTAAATAATAGGTTTTTATCAAGTGTTCATAGTGCACCTGTACATCGTAAAATTAGGTATTATGTGCTAGTGGCCGCATAAATACTATTTAAATCATTAAGTATTATGAACTGTTCTTAGTGTAAATAGTAAATATGAAGTATTTATTACTTGTTCCTACTAGGTTTATGGACAGTAAATATTAGCTTTACGTTTACTGTCTTCAGGGTAATTATACAACGAGCTTGCGGTTGAGTCTTAAATGATACTATCAAATAAAATAGAATTTTTCTCCCTAAGAAATTAACAGCGGCTAGGGCACTTGCACTGAACAACTCGTATGTCTGCTAGATGATATGAATGTTCTAAATTTAGATATGTTGAGTTTTATTCGATAACATAAGATAATATTGTACTATACCGTAGTTGCGCGCTTAACCTTCTACCACTCCACCGCTCCCTACCGACCCCTTCCACCTCAACCGCCCCCTGCATTTCTCCATTGCCCTCCGGGGGCGGCGCCTCCAACCACGGTCTATGATCATTGCAATGCATCTTCTACATTGAATTCTGACAGTCAGAGCTGGTCTGCTTTCTTAGCTAACGTATAGGTACGTTCGATTCGCTTACTTTGAGCGAGATAATCTCATGCGATTAAATTTAAGTTGTCCAGCACTTTGATCTTGAGCGTTCGACTCATGACATACGATTAAAATTTGAGTGTTAAGTGCATTGAGAGTAAACGTAAGACGGCAAAAACTGAATCCTGTGGTTCAGCTCTGTCTTAGTTCATAGCAGATTTTACTAAATGCGATATAAAGACCCACTTTGCACACTAAGGGAAGACCACATGTACATAAATAAATAGGCACTGGTCTTTATTACAGTTTTTTGAAATTGTTAAATACTTTTTTAAGTGATGAACATGACAGACATCAAGTTTGCCACAGGCGACCACCCTTCACAGTGCCACAAGGTTCAACCGCAGACATGGGAAGGTGTTCTCTGCTAGCAAGCGGGGAATCTTTCACTTCGTGATAACGAAAAGGCGAAAAAGCGGTCGGGAATTTCCTCTTGGTATGGCATCCAGGATGTCTGGAATCGACGGGGTACAAGAACGTTTTGGAACGTACTTTCCATGGCTTGAGCTAGATGCTAACGGAGCCCATGGTTCATGACCCATTCTTTGCGACCTATCATGTTTTACGGAATGTTTATTTATTTTCTTATTATCAGACCCCAGAGCTCTTTTCTAAAGATTTGTATGATGTTACTGATCATAAATGAAAAAGAAATCATTTTCATTGGTTGCCAATACGCAGTTGTCTATGAAGAAAGATACTGTTCCTGCTTTACGAGCTTCAGAACTAACACTATCACACCATTGGTCTCTGATTTTAGACTGGTAACTGAAACATGGCTACTAGCATCGTGATTTTTTTTTTTTAAACTTGCAATTGACATTCTCATATGAATAGTATTTTATAAAACGTCATTAAACGCTGACAGTGGCGTTCTGTAGGAATAACTCTGATGAAACAGAAGAAACAGCACGGGATTATTTTAAAAATTGGGCTGGACAGAAAGACGCTGTTTTCAAATTGGGAATCACACAGTAGGATTGGGGAAAAAACCGTTGCAAGAGTCTCAGAAAAAATCTGGTTTTGACCAGTGTAATTATGTGGCGTGCATCAACCCATTACAGGGCACGTGATCATATTTGGTAACTCGCAAGCCGCTATTCCTACTTGAGCTTTTTTAGCGCTTCGGTAAAGGGTTAAGCGCGTGGTCCTAGCAATAACAAGCACGAACTTCGCCTGGGCTTTCGTAAAGTGTTAGGAAGGAAGACAGTGACGCACGCAGTCCGTGATAATGCAATTTTCTGAGTGTGTCCTTCTACAAACAATGCTCTTGTATGGTTGCCGCCATATGGCAACACTGCCGCCTGTCAACACTTTACTCACACTCCGAGAGGCGAGGTCGGACTTTCCTAAATTTTGCAGCTTCTAGCCAAAAAGAAACTAGTTTTGGAGGTAATTTTTGGCGAATTTGGCCTCAGATTACTCTATTTTTGTACACTTAACAGCGAGAGGAAACTGATTTTGAACTTCTGGAAGTTCAATCTTAAACGTAAGCGGTTTGGGGTTAACACCTGAAACTCGATCTAAAGTGATGAATTGAAATTTTAAGTTTAAAATTCCGGATGAGTTAAAGCTTTCAGATTAATATGTTTCAAATACGGTGGAAGAACCGATCACGTCACGTCGATGGCGCCTTAGCTTTTGACGACATGTGGTCGACTGCAGCCGTACGCTTGTCTAGAGCCAGTTGGCAATGTCTGCAGCACGAACAAGTGCTTGTGGGTTTCCCAGTAGGGGCCCAGTCCAGTTGACTCTACCTTTACCTGTTACTGGCCAGCTAGAGAGTAGTTTAAAACATTATCTTAATAATTTAGTATTAACTGGCATGTTCTGCAGTCAAAGACCGTACTGTTTGACCTGGCACAGCTTACCAAACCTGCTTTTAGCCGCGCTGTAAAACATAAAATCTAAAGTTGTTTTAATTGGAGGCAACGCTCTAGCGTCCTAACCTATCAAACCTGTTTGATACAAAGTTACTGAGCGATCAGTTAATTTCTTTGTCTCCCAGTTCTAAAAAAACAATTCTTGTACCTGATCCAAAAGTCAGATTACCCAAGCTATTTTAAGCAGTGCACGAATAAAACACCGCGCGGTTGCTATGCTTAGCCAGCACAAGGAAATTTTCCGTGGAAACTTGTGTAATTAAATCGGGACACTGACCCGATAGCTAGACTGAAAGTAAGATCATTAGCGAACGTGTCTTTGTTCGGAACAAAAATATCTCATGCATTATAAATGAGAGAAATAGCCGAACAACAGCCTTGTGGCATGAATCTTACTCACTTCGCTGTTTATCTTGCGAGAGATGTGATCAAATCACACAAAAGTGTGTGGTATGAAAACCTGGCATTTTTGGAATCTAATTTTAGCTCCAGTGAGTCGCCAACAACCTCTACTGCTGTATTTTTTATTAAACACATTACGTGTGACCAAAAAATTGCAGTGATTAGTCGCTGCTGTCAAAATTCCACGACATTTTCTTTGGCGAAAAGTTTCCTAAAATAATTTGCATACGCAGCATCGCAGCATAAGGCGACAAACCGTGGAAAAGTCTGTGATCTTTTTCAGAATCAATTACCTGTTTACGAGGTGACTACACAGTGGAAATAATTGTCATTAGTTACCTGGGACAACGAGAAAATTTTAAAAATATTCAGGCTAGGTATGTTTATGATTGGTCTTCGGGGAACTATTTATCTGAAATTCTTGAACTCAGGTTAATAGCTTTCTAAACTCGATGTCGCGGTCGAAAGAAAGTGGGTAAATTGCGCATATTTTTTTAATTTCCAAAGAACTCGCTCAAATTAAATTGTAAATAGCTTGCCTGTAATTGTCCAACCTCCGATGCTGAAGTATTCGAAAAAAAAGTTTCTTGCTAAAAATACAATTGGGGTTTTAAGATCATTTATGTATACAAATTCTTGATGTCAAAGTCCAAGTTAGGTGGAGTTAGGTGTCGAAAAAAAGTTCATCTTAAAATACACACTTTTCTTGGAAACACACTGCGGTGGTTTGGAGGTCATTTGAGTACGAATATTTTTGGCATCATTGGGCTGTTTCTCAATGGTGATTCGTGTGAGGAAAACTTTCTACCAATGTTTTTTTGATAAAAAGAGTGCAATGATTTCGAAGTCATCAGTTCACGCAACGGCTTCGGCATCAAAGTCTAAGTAGCAAGCAGTTGTCAAGGCGTTGATACTAAAATCTATCAAAATTTCTAGAATGGTTGTGAGTCCACTAGAGCACGCGAAGCCTAGAGGATCAAAGTCCAAGTTGCCTGCAGTCGTCAGGGCGTCGATACCGAAAAAACTCCTAAATTTCTTGGAAAAGGCAGGGGTGGTTTTGAGGTCATCTGCGAGTCCAACGGAAAGGCCGGAGGCCTGCAAAAATGATGGTGCAGTTTGGTGTTTACAGAGCTAACATGACGATGAGGAGACACGTGGTGGCGGCATAATGGCCATCATGAGGAGTAGCACGACCCCCCATAGACCAGAGCTTCTAAATGGGAGGTATCCGTACCTACTGTAGGTATGGAAACCATACAGTAGGGTTGTAGAACTCGATGGTAATGGTATTTAGAAATTTGTTAACGTATTTGAAAGGTACATTTGCAACTGAAACTAAAAACAAAAATTTTTTCGATTGTTCAATGAAGGGGAATGACACCAAATTCAACGAGTATGAACTTTTCAACTTTTGCAATCGGTCTGGTATGTAATTACTGTGATATGAGAAATGGTGATGATTATTTCGATACCTAAATGGAGAGGTTATGGCTCCATTTTAGATAATCCACGGGGGATTGAAATCATAAAAAAGGTTAAGGACTCCTGTTGTAGAACTTAGTGTTATGGCGTTACTGACGTCGCTGTAGTCATGAACCGTTTTGTTTACTGCCTAAATAATTCGCTTTCTTTACCTATATGTGACGTTGTGTATACCATGCATGTATTAAACCTTTCGTACACCTATACGAGCTGTATCGTTTACCTGTATATAGGAGGCATTTCCTTGGGGCATTAGAGAAATCAACTGCCTCTGAAGCAGTCATGCAATATTCTTTGATTATTTCAAACTGTAATCCCAGAAAACCATAGGAATATACATAATGTGACACCTACTTTTGCCATTAATTATATATTATTGAACATCAGTATTAAATAATAATAAACTGAGATCTTGTTGGCTTAGTTGCTATAAATAATTGAGTTTATGGGACTATTTTACAATAAACAATAGAGAGTTTTCTGGCGTACTTGATGCCAATACCTTGAAGTCAGCATCCGATTTTATTTGAGAGCGTCTACCATAACATGGAACCAGTACCATTAAGCATGAACGTCAACATCTAATATTAGTTGATAGGTGCCAATGCAATACACCAACTTATGACACTAAACTCAAACCACAGCAACAGACCCAGTTAAGAGTTCTTACGACTACATGTAATACCTAAATATGTGACTGACTTCTGACGTCAACATTCAATAATAACAATCGTTTCCACAGCCATGTGTGACACCAATATTGATTTAGTTTCTGACGTCAGATTCTGACATTAATCGAGAGCTTACACTGCTATATGTGACACTAATATCTGCGATTTAGTTTTGAAGTCAGTGTGCAATAATATTGGAAAGTGTCCATTAAGCGCCGTGAGACGGAGGGGCGAGCAGGACGTGAGTGCCTAGCGTGACCGCACGCTGGTTTGTCGAGGTCACGCTGCGTGTAGGTGCTTGTGCATGTAGGTGTGTACCTGTAGTTGTGTGTACAATTATCTGTGTGCGTGTAGGTATGAAGATTTGTGTGCTCGTGTGTGTAGGTATAGGATGGTCTGGGTGTCTGTTGAAGTTTGACGTGTGTATAGGTGCGTTTGTGTAAGTGTTATCAACGAGTTATAAAAAGTGCCTAATCCATAATAAAAACCACTACGACCACTACTACTAAGTACCTTATCGTAGGTACCTGGAAAGTTTCCAAGGCAACGAACGTTGAGGGGGGGGGGAAAGGGGGAGGTTGGATCAGTTGACCTTGGCGTCGCTACAAAAGATTGCCTAAAAAAGGTAAAAATTTACCATCTGCGGTCGTTTGTTACTCAGCAAACGAAAGGGGCCGTCCTTTGCTCTCAAGACTTTGGTGTGCTTAGCAGCTGTGGACGTCATTGCAACGAACTTGACTTTAGGACCTGAAGCTGTGGACTTTGAACGAAGATCTGTGTACGTTGGACCTATCGTTAGGAACTTTGTACCAGATTCTGTGGCATTTGGACCTATCGCTTTGAACTTAGTGGCATCTTCTCTGGACTTTGAACGTATTGATTTGAACTTTGTCTCGACTTCTTTGAGCCTTAGACCCATAGGTGTGAACTTTGCACACCCGCTCTGTGGACTTTAGAGTTTAGACCTGTCGATCGGCACTTGTACAGGCTGTTGTGGATTTTAGATCGGTTGATTGGAACTTTGCACCGGCCTCTAAGATCAAACGTTAGCTCAGTGGACTTAAACTTTGCAAACTCTATGGCTCTATGGACTCTATACCTATCCAATGTATTTTGTACAGGACTCTGTGGACTTCAGACCAGTCGCTTTGAACTTAAAGCTTGCGGAATCAAACTTTGGACTTGTTTCTTTGGACTTAAGATTTACTGATGAATTTGCATGTTTACGGGGGCAACCGCTGAGTAAACCCAAGGAGGCTGTCAACGACCGCCTGATAATTTGAACTTTGAGCTGTTGCGGAGTTAGAAGATAGGATGATGCGCGTATACGCCGATGCTTTACACATGGGTGAAATGTTAAAATTCTGAACTGGAGTTCAGGCGCGAATATTTTAATCTTAGGACAACAAAATTACTTGACTATTAAGAATGCCTCGTGACGAGGGAGGGAAAGGGTAGGCTGAAAGTCCTGAGCCTGCAGGTTTAGCATTTTTCACGTTTAAGTCAACCCACCTCCTGACTACCTGTAAGAGATTGTGATGATCTGTCACTTCCTTCTGGCAGTTGTTGGATAGAAGTACATTACAAATTTAGACACAGACAGAACGGAAATAATGTCACCTCTCTCATTTCTTTCACGTGTGATAAAAAATGATTACATGCAATTTTATATCGCTCACTGAGGTCCACTGATAATGATGAATTTGTATTTCCGGCTAATGCCGATGCCACACGCTAGTCAAAAGAACGAGTATCGTCATATTTTCATCCGACCGTTATGTTGAACTCTTGTAAACACAACGTTAAGATTGCCAAGAAATGGTGTAAAACTGTTTACCGTCACTTCAGTTTACTCCGCAGGCGCCGATGGTAAACTTTCGGACGTATCATTATCTCTGGAGAAATCTATTACTCAAAATTCTTTACAAATGTGTGCTATTTAAATGGGCATATCAACACATTCAGACGAAACGATGACGATGCTCGTTCTTTTGACTAGCGTGTGGCATCGGCATAAGAAAGATATTCCTAGCGTCACCTCTGAGAACTTCAGATTGAAAACCTTTTGCTGAAATTTACTAACTTAGTAAATTAGCTTTATGACTCATTTGCAAAGAGTGGGTCGTGTAACGTGGTGTGCTTACGTTATTTGTCAAATTTCGATCTAACTACGCTGTTAATGCTGAAATACCACGCACAGGTGAAAATTAATGTTCTTTAACTATAATTTTTACGTAAATTTAATAAAAGTTATTTGATGAAGTCTTTTAAAAAATTTATTAAAATAGTATGCAGTAGCTGTACTCTTGTGATAGGTTCTAATAATGTATAAATTGACGACGCACGCTATGCTTTAATGTTGAACGAAGCTGTATCCTCAAATCACAGTAGCAGAGTTAGAACAACTAATTAGCTGCTTACGCTGAAATAATTTTCTATTGTTAATATGCAATTAAAAAAATATCAAATTAAAAACATGACTGTGCAAGTTTTATAAACGTTAGCAAGGACAAACATTTTTCATCCATCTTCAAGATTCATAAAGTAACTGTATCCGCGATGTAATTTATTTAAATGACGGGTTAGCAAATAAGGAAGGACCTCAATTATTGACTGTTGCCTAAAATGTGTATAAAATCAAAATCCTTAGTTGGCTCCATCAATGACGGCAATTTATTACAGTTATTTCATTGTTTAAATTGCTACCCACGTGCTGTAATGGTACGTTGATTTTATACCTCATTGTTTCAACAAGCGGTGTTTTTAGTGATCTTTCAAGCAGGATGAATGGACATGCAGGTTATCTATGCACTTCCTGGTAGACCTGCTGGTTGGGGAACTGCTTACATTTAGCATAGGGATTTATTAAATTTTAGTGTAAAGTAAACAATTACATAGTTTGAAAATAGACTAAGGAATTGTTTAGTTTCAGTATTGGGTTAGAAATTGTTTAGTTTCAAATAGAGGATACGGAATGGTTTAACTTCAACATATAGTATAGGGAATGGTTGAATTTGACTATCGTAGGGAACGGTTCACCGTCAGCATTTTATAGAGAATACTCTATTTTTCTTGCTCAGAATTTAGAAATTTTCCCATGAGAGTAAAAATGTGTATTTCTCTATCACAGTAGGGAATTTTTTTCCTGTTAAAACGAGGGAAATGTAATTTTTGGATAATATAAGAAAGCCATAATACTCTGCTTCTCATGGATTATTTTTATCAACATTGTTCAACGGAAGGGACCCCATGAGGATAGTTTTCCAAGGGAAATTTACGCGTGTGTGACTAACAATATCAATCCAATTTTTCACCCAAGGTTCTTTAACGAGGGTGCATATTTTCAGCAACAATATTAAATTTCTTAAGTATAAGAGACGTATTTTTAGCAACAACCTCTAGCTCATGAGATTACAATCACCTTCGTATATTTCTCTCCCAACGCCGAGTTTAAATTTAGTAACTACAAACGCATGCATCAAGCTAGCATTGAAAGACTTCGAATTAGGAAACAACGCGGACTTGTTCTTCGAACATCCGTGATGGAGGAAGACCCTCGTTATATAGCTCACGATCCGTTCACGCTGAGTTTCAAAGCGCAACTCCAAATGACTAACAGCATTGTAACCTTTTTTCGGGCAGTTCAAGGTTACGGTTAGTGGTACACACATGTAAAACGTTTTTCCGATGGCCATAAATGGCACTGTCTGTGTATACACTTGACCTTCAGGGAACTCAAAGATGGTTGTTTAATGAATTCGATGTATCGTAGAAGCATGATGCTACCATGACAATGCTGTGTGGAGACATGTTGCGATAGTGTGTCTCTGGACCTAGAACCAAATTGCGATGGCGTCAATGGATCGTACAGACATGTCTGGATCATGTTGCCGTAATGATGACCATGATTAATCTACTCCTGCACCATAGTGTAATGAGTTCAAATGGGTAATAAAACCTTGTGTGTCAGTTACTAAGCTACAGATAGATACCGCATAACAGTAGAGAGAAAAATAAAAATGATAGAGTCAACACGATCTCAGAAAAGAAACAGGAATAGTTGTACACTTTTACTCTGGCAGAAACAAAATATATTTATGGATATATACATCAAAACGGACATACCTCATTCGTAATTCAATATAATAGTATCACTACTACACAAAAACGCGTCTGTTACGAAATGAAATAATTATTGACACATAATTATGATACCTTAAAGGTTGCCGGATGGGGCAGAGGTTGCGTTATGCACGGCAGGAAGTTATCTCCACATTGCGCGTAACAGCTTTCAGCGGGTCTGCGTGGCACATCTAGTAAGTATGAGTTCATTAAAATTTTTAAACTTGCTAGCATCAAAGCTAGAGTTATATTCATTTTGTGTATGCCTAGGCCTTTTGTTGAACTATTAGAATAACTGTTTTGCTGACATTTTTGATCGGAACTAGTGCTTCGTAAGTACGATCAGAATTTCTCGAGTGTCTTGCAACAAGCCGCTTGCTTATTTATATGCACAGAAATTGCTTCCTAGATTTTTTCACACGTAATTGGTTGTGAGGCGCTCGAATTTCCGTTCCTTTGGACTAAGTACTTTCAAAGGTGGACAAATCTTTTGTCATAGTTTATATAATTTTTGCTTGTCTCGAGTTTTAGCAGTAAACAATCTCTGGACAGTCTCGAGGCGTTCTAGGTCTTTTCGTTGGCTCGGCATTGTTTAATTGGTGCTTCAAATTTCAGCTGATAGGATTAGTTTACTGTGATTCCATTCCGGTACACGGATTAGTCTCGTAGGTAAGAAATCTTTTTGGGATCCTCGTCACGGAGATGCAAGAAGTACAACGAGAGAATTGGATCCCGTATGAGCTAAAATTTTCATGGGAGCTCCGGTGACAGGAAAATAATGGGTAGCTCGTTAACAAAGGGAGAATACGATTACCTAGGTACTAAAATTCACTTGGGAGTAATCCCCACTGGGAAATAAGAGCTAAAAACGGGAAAATACGGTCCCCGTATGTATCAAAATCCGCTCGGGAGTACCCATCACGAGGACTTGGTACCCGAAGACGGAACTATAAATTTTTTCTAATTACTTATTCGGATGCTTATTCACATTCGCTCAGCATAGAGATTTGTATAAAAACTAGAGTATAGGCGTTTCCATCCCTCCACCGCGTGAGTTAGGGTGTGGTTGCACAGAGACTGCATACGCTATATAGTTTGTAAGGACATAAGTTAAGTCACATAATAATATGCCGTTTCAAACGACAGTAACTGGAAACGAGTAATTTAGCTTTTCCATCTTGGTGGAAGTGTGACGTCATTATGACGTTGAATCACGTCCTTAACCTTTTAGAGGGAGACTGAAGAATGCTTTCGTAGGAATATCATAGTGGAAGTGATCATTTATGGTCACTTGTCTGGTACATGATTAACAGCGGCATAATTTCGCTAGTTCTGGGTGCGACCCATTGTAAATTTTCCTCAGTTTAATATTAAGTGTTGAAACACTATTAAAATTTGACATTTAAATGTGATGAACATTTCTAAAATCATACTGAATTTGGCCTCCTCTTCTTCTTCTTTTTTGTGGTGAGATAATTCAGAGATCGTACGAGTAACGCGTGTAAATTTTGACTTCCATATTTATTTCTTATCTTTGTGATGAAAAATTACGGCGTGAAGATTTCATTCACTTTATCCAATAGAAATGCTACGTACTATCTCTTCAATAGGAATTCTATGTTCGTGTATTGCATAAATACGTGTTGATCTGAACTTTTTGGAATAATTTCGTTATGTTTGTGGTAAGAAATTACGATATAAAGCTTCTATGTGCGTTTGGTATCGCAGCCTTTACTCATAATTTCTTTATAAACTTTTACCCACATTTTGTATAGAAGCTGTTCCACAGATAGAAGCTCTCGTCCACTTTTTGCATAGAAGTTCGTACCCTCGTTTTGGGAAAAATGTTTTCTACCTTTCTATGTACAGGTTTGCATAAAATTATTTATGTTTCGTATAAAATCTTTTTTCACTCATTGTATAAGAGCTTTGTCCGTAGACAAGTAGACTTTTTCGCTGCCGCTTTTACCAACGTTTTAAAGTAGAAATCGCACCAACTCTGCGATAAGAAATTGCGGTGTCTGGGTACTGAACACGCGCAGATCTTGACCTCTGAACATGTGAACAGGTTCCTGAGAAGATAGGCTCGCCCCACAGTGCATGTAGACTTACTGGCGCCTGGTGGACTTCAGCCGACCTCTGAACTATTGGCCTACGTAAAAGAACAAAGAATTTTTTGGCTTTATTTCCTTTTAACTGTAAATACAGTGGTACGTAGTTACAATTTACTAGTTTAAATTGAAACAAACGCTGTATTTTGCTTTACAGGTGCTGATTTTTTATTATATATTATGAATATTAATATATATTACGTATCTTATGTTATTCTCACACTCCACTTTGGTGTAATTTTCATTCATACGAATAATTCTCTGATTTTTCTAACCTTTTTTGAGTCTCATTTACATTAGAATTTTGTTATTATCATCATCAATGGCATAATTATTTATGATTAATATTATTTGCTAAATTACACTACATATTTTAAGATTTTACCTCTATACGCAGTTTATCCTAGTATATTTTTCGTTTTCTATGTCATTGAATCTATATATAATAATATTGACATTCTAAACAATTATTCGTGTTTAAATTTCTACTATTATTTTTTGGTTGCTAGTATTCGTGCAATATTAAATTACTTTCCAACTGAGCGCAGTCTCTGAGTTACAGTTTTTTATTTTTTTGTCAGTGACAACGAATCTTTTCAGTTACAATTTTAACTGCAATTAAAAGTTTCGTTCATTTAATTATTAATATTACATAGGAATACCGTATATGACTTCGCTATTACACACAGTCTACCCACGTATGTATTTCTTTTTATATGAAGAACACATTCAGTGTCTATTGTTTACATAACCGACATCATCATTTTCATATTAAATAACTTTAGTATTGCGCACATGATACCCATGTTTATCGGATAATTGAGAATATCTTCTGAGTTTTAGTTTTATTGCCGTGTACACCACGTTTTTTGTTGTATGAGAGTAACCCAGTAATTTTCTATACACCCACCACTATTTCAATATTTTCGTCTTTATTAAGAAATTTTGCTATTTTCACAAAACATCATTATTTTTCTTATCCAATAAGTAACTTCACTATTACGCACAGTCTACCCGCTTATGTCGATCGTTTTCTATAGCACTCCATTTTCTACGCACCACCTATTTTTTGTCTTATCTACCCCCTCAATTTCGTGAGCTCCGTACCGTGAACTGCTCGTCGGCGACGATTCGTAAAAAATTAAGGAAATGCAGGATCCTTTGTTCATTTTTTAACGGAAATTAACGCGTTGTATATAATAACGTCCCGAATGCAATGAAGTTCACCTTGATCTTGAAGTTCTGAGACAGCCTTGATCTTGAGAACCACCCTGGTATGGTGGTGGACCTTGAGCTCAGGGAATGATGCGTCTGCCTGCAGGCAGGATTCCTAGCGCTTGTCCGCCAATTTTTTGGAATTTGTCACGCCAATATTGGTAACAGAGGTATAATAAAAAATATGACAAGTGTACTGAAGGAAGTAAGATTTATCCGTTAATATATTTCGAATACATAACGTTAATACTGCTGTAGTGTTTGTTAATAGTGGAGTAAACGTTAACAAGAAAAATTTCTTTAACATGTACATAAATTCCTAACTTAAATTCGTCATAGTATATGCGTGAAATATTTATCTACGCCTCTCAAAACAAGCTCCCATCGATGTACTCGTAAGCCGGTATCAATGCTTGCACAGTATGTGTGCCTAAAAAAAATTAAGGAATTATCTCACTTACATTTCAAGTAATACTTTAAACTTAAACTTCTTCACTTACTTGAGTTGACGAATTTGCGTTATGCAAAAATTTGTTTATTTCTGAGAAACTACGTTTGTGTTTAAACTGATTGAATTAAATGATAAATATGTTGATAAACTTTGAGGAAAGCGTTTGCTTGTTGCGTAGATGTATTCGTTTACAAACGTCTCGGCGATTTTAATCGTATTGGTGTTATTACTTTTACTGATCGTGGGGATTATTGTTACAGGTTCTGCGTGAGTGTTGAGACTATTTTTGTCCAATTGAAATTGCACATTTCGTATTATGCTAAATGCATTATAAATGCACACAAGAACTGGTTTAGTGCCTTAAATAGCTTTGTTGCAGCAATAAAAAGTAATATATTTGAAATATCAAATTACAGACTGCGAAGGGTTGCGCAAACCTCTAACACCAGGTTGCTTGAAGCTTTAAAAAATGCAGCTCTTTAGTATTCGTTCGCTTTTGACACCCGATATTATCGTGTCGAAATGTATCGTTCAATATGCATCGTTCGCCTCTCCGAAATCCCAGTTGGAGTCTTCAAAATTTGAACCAGCTATTGCAGCGTACCCGATGTTATCATCAGTGGTTACAGCAAATCCTATGTGCTGTCAAAATATTTCGTTCGTCTTTTCCAACGGTTACTTGTAATTTTTGATCGGTGGTTGTTACGCTTCACAGGGTATTGCACGGAGAAATTTAAAATATTATCGCCCGACGATGGACCGCGCCTCGTTTTTATGTCATTTTCTAATTTATTCAACTACTCGAACAACAGCAGATTTTATCGAAACTGGCCTTTATATCAAATTTCTTGCAGCATTATTTTCTGAAAACGCAGTTGGGCAACGGCTTGAAATTGCATCGTTTAAAGCTTATCAGTCCAGTCAACATTTCCAAGGACAGCATCAGTGTCTTGCAAGCTCCTCGCAGTCAAGGTTTTGACAACTTCGTTACATTGGCACCACGAATTTTCGGGGCTTCGATACACGCCCACCTCATAGTCGGCGTCACTGTTGGCGGCATGTTAAATTAATTCAAATTTTCATGCATCCTCACTAGTACCGCTAAGTTTTGGGTTTCAACACTGGCCTTTCCATTTTTTGGCGTTACCGTTAAAAATTTTGAATAAAACTTGATATTTTTCAGCAATTAAATGGTGAATAAGTTGTTCAAGGTTAGTAAATGTCGTTGTACCGCACACGCAAAAGAACTGTAGTTATAAGACTCCTTTACTGTCAACGTCATTTTTAGCAAAATTTTCTTTCAAAAAATGTTCGTAATCTTACCTTGGCGTGTCGACGTAAACGTAATTTCAGGCAATAGAATGATCACCTTAAAATATCAGAAACAGTTGTTGTTCAATAACTGCTAAGGAAATATTCAGAGTGATGTGCATTACAGTCGATTTCACTGAAACTGTGCATCAATTCGCACATTCCTCTTCGTCATTGAACTAAAGTAAATTGAAATTTTCAACGCCTATCGAGAAATGAATAAGTTGAAGAAATTACAACTAGCTGCCTATAGTGCATCACTTAAGAAAGAACTAGAAACTGGACTGACGCACTAAAGTTGTCAAAATGGGTTACGCATTCGTTGGATATCAATCAATTCCCGCACTCTTTTAGTATCGAAGCGTTAAGGTAAACGGAAATTTCCAAGGCCTTGTAGAAGACCTACACACTGAAGCTCCTAAAAAATTCGTCGAAACCCGTCACCAATAAAAGACTTGGAGGTTCTAACAATCATGTAGTACCCTGTCACGATCCGTCAACATCAGTACACACCCTTGTTGTCGGCGTTCTTACCGAAATTTCCCCAACATGGCCAGGGACCACACCTTGAAGATAACAGAAACGGTTGTATTACATCTGCAACGGGAGAACCACCTACTGCATTCCTGCAGGGGTAATCCTGGTCACAAACAGGGAGGCAGTCCATGCTCTCAAACCAGTCAGTTGCCGGTGTTTCTACCCAAACAATTCAAAGCTTGTGGAGAACACACGTTTTTAAGATAGCTGACAAGAGGTGGAGAAGTGGTGGTGCTACTTCAAAAAAAAAAAAAATAAATAAATAAATAAACAAATAAATAAATCAATAAAATAAATAAATAAATAAAATAAATAAATAAATAAAATAAATAAAAAATTAAATAAAATAGAAAATAAACAGAAATTCGGCCGATGTACTATGACTGACACTACGAGTTTCGAGTCACACAATCCTCTAAGCTGGTTTGCTAAAGTAAATGGAATTTTCCAAGCTTTGGAGAACAAACGCACAGAAGACAATACATGTAGTAGTACTAGATATCCTATACAAATGAACTAGTTACGCAACTGGTGTATTGCAGCTGTCACTATCAACAACAAATTTGTTCTCTCCTAGTCATTGGAAACTAATGTTTTCTCGATATTCTAGACTTTGCTTGTACCAGTTATAATTTCCATTGAGTCCGATGATTTTAAATTTTTGTGATAAAAATACGATGCCCAAAAATTCTTTCCAGTTTTGAAACCGATTGACAAATTTGTTGAAATAATTAAGGAAAACTGAACAACACGATTAACAAACAAAATTTACATGTGTGTTGCGCTTGGAACTTGGAAATGATCTCATCAACAACATAATTATGTATTATTTGTCCTTAATTTCTTATTTCCACAGTGCTATTCCTACTAAATCGTGCTTCAGATAAATCGATGGGTTCATATGTTTCTTAACGTAGGGACTGTTGGAGGGCTAAAAAGACAAGAACAAGTTTGATAGTCGTTTTCTGCACCGTGGAACATATCGACAGGAACCTCTCTAACAATGTAACTATAGATCGTGACTGGAAGGATGCGCTTCTGCCTGAACGCGCATACGGCTTTTTGCTTCATTTCTTGTCTGGCCGCCGGGGTAATGGGAGCCTGACTTCGCTATTATGTAGCGTCTGAGTTGCAAGGTACAAATAATAGGTGTATCCTCTCCGCCAATACTAAAGGTGTGTTCAATCGGGAGCGGACTTCCAGCCTTCCAAGCTTGGCTAGTCCAAAATTTTAGACACTAGCTTTGGCTTTCGAAAATTGAATCTTGTTGAAAGTTTTCGAAGAAACCCGAGAAAAAATTTCATTTTACGGAGCAAATTTCAGTTTCTGGAAGTCTCAGGGGTAACCGATTACGGAGTAACGCCTGTAACGCAATTCAACAGTTCGGAACCTGCGCACCTGTCTCAAGTTTCGGATAAGTCAAGCTTCGAAAGCCTTAATTCTTTCGGCGTCCAATCGAACGTGCCACAAGTTACCGTAGCTACTTAATGGTGAGGTTCAGGTGGTGTCACTCACGCCACCTGCTGTCGGAAGAGGTATGTCGACTGAGAGCATTGGAGGGTCCAGGTGGGAGGTATCACTATTTTTTTTTAGTGGCATGAGTATATTCCCCTCATGTTGTATGCAAGGCAATGCCGCAAAAATCGCGCAGTCAATCTTGTGAAGGAAAATTAAAAAAATCTGCTGTTATAAGCAGTGAAATCATACAACTTTTCACTGGGTAAATGTTATGCAGTTTCTAATACTGTTGACATACAGTGTATTTCATAAACGAGTTTGTCGCTGAAGTTGAAAACTTGAAAAATTTCCTAGCTGTGAGGTGAGGTGAGGTATTTATGCAACACTTATGGAGGTTGAATGTAGGTAGTAAATTAACCACTGGATCTAGAGAAACCTCAAATTCAATGTATACTGATGTTGTAGATGATATAGTAGATGTAAAGATGAATATTGTAATTTGAGTCGACTACCCGCTATGTTTACGTACAGCTTAATCGATTGGCAGACAAAATTATGCCAAAGAGGCTAGACTTGCTCGGCACTTGAGGCAGGTGCTTTGGGTTCGATCCGTTGCATTGAGTGCCAAAAATTAACCCTAAATCGAGTAGCCGTGATAGCTTCGATAACTCAATCTTGCTTAATAACGTGAAGTTTTCAGTAGGATTAACGTAACCGGGCTGCAATCAACACTTTCAACACGACTCAAAGTAGCGAAGACAACGCTCCACTCTCAAGTTCCAAACAAGTCAAGTCTTGTGGCCTTAAGTTAACTCGACTCTGATGACACTTTCAACCCTAAGGAGCCGAATCGAACATTTTTAACATTTGTAGTAATCTTATTCCTGCTAGACTCCAAACTTAGGTCCTCTGTGTTAGGGCGAGTTCACACGTCATTCATCACAGCGCGTTCGATCCTCCACTTGTTCAACTGTGTTACTGTACCCTAGACAGAACTTGGAAATGCCCTGTTTTCTGAGTTTTAGTTTACTCCAAATTTGACGAGAAGTCCGTAACTTGCCTAATGGCCTTTGCAGTGGAACGGATATAACTGTTAACATATATAACATTCTTTTTGTCGAGTGCACAAAGTTGCACTGACAACGACGCCGCAAAACTTTTGCAGGAGTGGATGAGTGAAGGCATCAATATGAACGACATGTCGCCGCAGCAATTACTCTATTCCTGTTTATGAGGGAGAGGCTGTCAACGGAGTTTGCCTTTGGCCGTTCTTTTTACATCGTACGTTACTGCCTCGCATCCGGAAATGCACTGCATTGCTCAGGCAACCTGGACTTTGTTCAGTTTCCTGTGGGAAACCCCAGAGGCTGATCGTTGGGCGGAGGGTTGTGTCCGCCAGCTGACGTACGTATGGCAACACTGCGGTTCCATTTGGCAACACTGTAGAGGAGATGGAAACGTGGCAATGCAGTAGCACCCTCTGGTCGTGACATGGCAACACAGCATGACTTCCTTCAATTGTGTATTGTTTATGCTTAAATTAATTAAATAAAACTAAGTTAACTTCAGTACAGGTAAAATCAAGCTGGCGTTGCTGAAAAGACGACGGAAATGTGACATAGCATTTTCTTCAAGTATCAACTCTATGCATGCAGCATGACGAAAATAGTGATATGACAATGCTGCACGATTGCTTCTAGTGTTCTTAAATGCTTTCTTTTTTAAATTTATCGATGAAAATGCTGCGCATCTACTCGCTGCATTGCAAAGAAAATGGAAATTGCACTTGTTTTACGCTATGTCGGTATTACGTAACGATTTTATTTCAGTAACTGTTACCTACCTGCACTTAAAAATGCATATATACACAGCTTATGAGTATGTGTGTATAACCGTATATTGTTTGGGCTGAGAAATAATCTCAAAACTATAACACTTAATATTGAAATTGATCTGCTGGGGCCATTTCTCTGACAACAGTGTTTCGCCAAACTTGCCCAACAAGTAGGCGACAGGTAGAGGTCATGTAGGGCATAGGTAGAGGATTTCTAGAAGAAATGTAGAGGACATGTAGGGGAAAATGTAGAGGCCATGTGATGCAGATCTATCTAGAAGACATCTAAGACACATGCAGGGGACATGCCGCGGGGGTATGTAGGACACACGCGAAAACATCTAGGAGAAATAGGAGGCACATGCAAAGGGCATGTATCGAACACGTAGGCAGGTTCGGGACACCTCTGTGCCAAGGTACATTCAAGACTAATTTCGACTTACCACCGTAGCACTATAGGGTGCAAATCTACGAGGGGCTTAACTGCAGTATTGTAGATTGGAGGGTTTTTGGACGATGTCCCGGCGACACTATATTGCACTCCACCCACCTTATGCAGAAATGGGGTAGTAAACTGGCAATACTGATTCGTTTTTTCCACTGTTTTGAGTTTCCAGGGTTCTACTGTTTTGAGATACAAGTTTTGCACTGTTTAGAGTTGCGAGTTTGTACTGTTTAGAGCCAAGACTTTTGCACAGTTTAGAGTTGAGACCTTTGCACCGTTTAGAAATACGAATTTTGTACTGTTTAGAGTTGCGAGTTTTGCACAGTTTAGACTTGCAAGTTTGTATGGTTTACAGTCGCGAGTTTTTCATTGCGATTGGTTCAGAAAAATTAGGTTATAAGCTGCAACACTGAGGAGCGTTTCAGTCTATCGTACCCCTCGGTGTGCTGTATACTGCAGTGCTCTTTTCGAGGTCACACAAGTCACGTTTTCTGTGTCACGTTTGCGGCAATTTTCCGGCCGTTTTGGACAGGTTGATGCAAGTTGTGATTGGATTCCGATTCTAAAAATATTAGGTAGCAGCGTAGAAATTGCTGGCATGATTTTGCTATTTTAACAGACTGTAGAAGTACATAGCACGAGGGCGAACTCTGCGTAAAATTTTCGACGAATTTTCCAGCCACTTAGAACAGGTTGAAGCAAGCAAGCAAGCTAAAGTATTGTATCTCGATTCCACAAAACATATGGTATCGACGTAATTTTTTTCGTAATCATTTAAGTTTTGAACAAGTGAACAAAGAGATAAACTTTTTCGCTAAAGATATATTGTTTAAGCATAGAGGCAAACTTTTAACAGCAAATCGATTGGGAAGGTGTAGCTTCCATCGTCAAGAAATTGTAGTCCACTCTAGGGTTTGTTAAAAAACTAGTAATACATTTGAAAATAAAGGACAAGGGAGTTTTGAGAGTATTTAATTTACTTTCTGAATTTGAGGGCGACAGAATTTAGAGACAAATATTAGTAAAATATTAAATTGCAAGACACTGGTCAATCAATCACAGTAGGTAGAATTGCCAAACTGTCAATCAAGCAGTTGTGTGGGCCATCCACACTGCTCCCCAGACAGGTGTAAGACCTTACAGACCATTAGTCACTTGAAGGCAGACTAGCAACACAATGAGCACAATATATTTTCTATCAAGGTCATTCAAACTACTTACCAGACTGGCTAAGACCTTACTGACTATCGGCCGTTCAGAGGCCGACTCCCCGTACTGTGAACCAGACATTTTCTCTAGGCCATCCAGACGACTTTCCAGACAGTCCAAAACTTCACGTATCAGTGAGACACACCGACGTGCTCCTTACGTGTAAGAAATAGCTGAGATATCGCACACTTCTCAATATGGCGCCCAACTATGTTGACTACAGCCTAGCACGTCGTCCTGCTATCGAAACTATGCGCAGGACTGCCTCATAATATAAAGTTCTTCAGGTCTGGCATACATTCCAGTCTGGGTGCACACTTCTTCCGCTGACAAAAAAGTTTGTTTCACACTCACACATATATAAATGTATTTGGGTTTCCTTCTCATTAAGAATGAGTCATATTTATAGTAAAAAAATCTTTAAAATATTAACTGAGTTTATACACTTTTATATCTATCGCCATGCAAATAAATGCAAAAATTAGAAAATTGCTAAACTATGCGGTAAAGTTGATGATAAAGGTTAAAAAAATGTGTGAAAGGTAAACTAACTTTTTGCCCTTTGCTTTCATCGTAATGAAGAGGAAATTTATCATAGTTAATGCACTATGCTTCCACCGCAATACTTATATGATACATGGAAGTTGGAATTTGAAAGTTGTAAAATATCTGAAGTATCCCACCCTTATGCAAGTTTAGTGTCCAGTTAGACTTTGGCACTGCCTGGCTGGGCCGTAACAAGCCTCTTATATTAGGGAAGCTGTTGCTAAGGAACGAGGGGCGTTACTGCCATTAAAGTTGTCCAGAACGATAGCCTTTCCTCTGCGCTGTGTTCCCTAACTGATACAACTTGCCCTCTGAACCATTTTATCTGGATGAGTTGAGCCATAAGCGCTCGAAATATGTGAGGGTTGGCCTCTGATCGGAAGTCAAGGGGGTATAGCCATTTGTCGGGGATGTTGACTGTAGAGAACACTGACCAAAGTCACTTGGAGGGCAGTTTCAAGGAGTGGAGGAGCTGTAAGGAATTAGCTTAACAATTTACATAAATTGATCATTGATACCACTGATACCCCGTTAACAAACTAGATAGTAGATACTCATTGTTGATAATGACTACTTTTTGAAATTTAAAGCTTGATGATGCCCCGGGTGTTAGCTGAAGAGTTTTGCCTAATATTAATCTACCTTAATCTATTGGTTCATCTTACAATAAGCTTTCTTTCCCATACTACCTAAAAGCATGTGACTTACAGAGCTTTGCGGAAGCTTTAGTAAACTTGAAAAACTTTTTAAATCGAGTTGCAAAGTGGACATTGATATATAACTTCTTTTGAATATGGTAAAAATAATGATAGTGACAATAAAAATGTTAACATTCATCAAAGAAATAATACTAACAATGTGCGCTACGATATAATCAACCACTGCACGGTGCCTATAGGCCTCCTATAAAAGTAAAGTTACAGCACCTATGATAATTCATTGTCACGCATACCAAACTGGAGAGGCTGCGTGGGTTGGTGCGGATATTGTCGCTTCCGATACATGCTTGGCGTTGCCTTAATATGGAAATCAATGAAGGGAAGTGTTCGGGTAAGCTAAACGGTGTCAGTTTAACGAGTTTTAGGTAGTGGAGGAAAGAAGTACACAATTTATTAAAATTCTACTATTACTTCGTGACTGCCTGCCTGCAAGTGAATTTCTTACTTTGTTTGTTAATTATTTAGCTAATTAAGTAAATAAATATTTCCATTAACTACAAGGGAAAACTGAAGTCTCTACGGATACTCACAGCTCATTGCCACGGCTTGGATATGCAGACCAACTTCACCAGCAGCACAGCACCACTTCCCA
>LQNS02277100.1:9718655-9733418 GCA_001587735.2 Parhyale hawaiensis
CCAATACTCAAGACAGCGTCATGGCGTCTAAAATGGCAGAAAAAAGCAAAATGGCGGCTACTTGTACCGAGAAACCGCAAAGGCCAACTCGGGTTTCGACAGGCTCACTGCCATCCTACGAAGAGTAAGTATGATTGTACGCAAAATAGAAACAAACTGACAATTATAATAAAGACTGTTACTAACACTGCATGATTATTTAATTCCCATTGTACTCGTAGAGTATAAGTCAAAAGGAAGCAGCGATTACGGCAAACACAGATACAGAAACTTACTTTCATTAAGGTAACTGATTAGCAGAAACATTGAGGGCCCTCTCGACTGGGCCGTCATCAGATCGATATAAGCCAAACCAAATACAATTGACTTGACTTGTTCTGAAATGCAGACAGGACGTTGAACTTCGTCACTTTGAATTATTTCGAAGGTGCTAGAAGCCGCCGTTAATTTTTAACCTACTGAAATGTTCAGCTTACAGAGTGAGACTAAGTTCATGGAGGTCACACTAATACCTGATAAAGAGTCAGTGACTGAAACTTGAATCAAACATGTCAAAGCCAGAGCACCTGTCTCAAGAAATGGACGAGCCAGACAAGCGTGAAAGGTTTAATTTCACTGCCCATTCGAAAGCGCCTTTAGTGGACTCTTCTGATTTACGAGCGGTTCGAGTACGTACTAGACTGAGAACCGTTGTTTTTATCTTGATTAAAGACATCACAGTATCCCAGTAAAATTGAAAGTAGTCAACTGTAGGGGTTTCTGCACCCAAAGCAATCGTTTGGAATTGCAGCATTTACTACTGGGGTGCTGCAAGTATATATAGCCTTCTTTGTTGAATTTGTAGCGCTTAGTCGGCTGCGATAATAAAACAGGCTAACCGGTATATAGTGAACCACTTTGGCTGGCGTAGAATGATAATTCAATAGTCATTCCTGATTTAGAATGATTTGTTTTTACTCCGTACATAAAATACAAACTTTGAAAAACGTACGTATGGAATACAGCAGAAGCGAAATTTTGCATCAACTTTTTCGCAATGTGCAATAATTTTTACTGGAATTGTCATTCCAAAAAAAAAAAAAAAATTACACGAGCTGTCGATCCTCGAGAAAATTTTGCACAAACTGTAGATCGCTATCACATTTTGCACAAATTGTTCATCAAGAGTAAAATTTTCGCACAATAGTTTTATCCCCCCAAAATTTGTAGAAATCCTCCATGAGTAAAAATTTGGTAAAACTTTCCGCCATGAACAAAACATTACTCAAACTCGTAGATCATGCACAAACAAACGTTACGCCAAACTCGTACCAACAAAGTCATGCGTAGCAAAGACTTGCACTGTCACAACACTTGGACTAACAATGACGGATAGTGACGTTGCAGTGGTGATGTACAATGGTAACCCGTTTGCATCGTCATCAGGATTAATAGTTTGCCAATAACTACCAAGAGGCCCATTGATGTCAGTCGTAGCTACGATTGAATGTAAGCTTTTAATCCTCAACTCTCTACGGGTGTGGTGGATTCGTCCATATGCGACGATGTGGTCTGATTTGACTAGTCTTAACTTGTCCGAAATTTCAACTCTGCGGTTTGAATTCACACTTCTGGATTGAATCGGATGCGTTAATCTTAAACTGATTACTCAGGACTTATTTCTTGGCTGTCGCAAGGGCAGTCAGTTAGTGACTTCTTATCACACGGGAAGCAGAACAGATCACTTGGTCTTGCTCGAGCTCCAGGTGGCGTTATGTACGCCACCCATCTTGTGCAGAGGTGATGCTACAGTCCGTGACCAGCGGGGTGGCTTACAGCGAGTTATCCCCACAGTTCACGTAGCCGCTTACAACAGATTTATCTGGCACTTTCATTAAGTATGCTTCCAGTAAGTTTTTAAATTTCACAGTCTCTGTACCGGTGACATTTCGGATGTGACGTGGCATTTTGTTGAATAATCTCGCCCCCCGAACCGTGAAACTATTAGATCGTGGTATGTTTTCTGTGCGTTTCTTCTTCATGCGGAAAGAAACGACGTGTTTTAACTTAGTAAAGAATTGGTTCTAGACTTAAATGCAATTTTCAAAACAGCGCTCTCTGAAAAGAGTAAGAAGAAGGCACAGCTGATGTGTAACCAAAATATGAAAACACGATAAAGAATACTAATGTTATGCATCTGTTGCTCGGACTGTTCAAAAAGTATGTATGGAATAAAATTAACAACAAGCAAAAGAGAACCACCACAAGATATATAAAATGAAAAATGAGCTATGAAGACAGTTGCAGAGAGAGAGAGAAAAAAGAGAGGAATTCGTCAACATGGAAGGTAAACATATGGAAGATAGGCTATCATGATAACGAAAGACAAACTATAAGTAGTAATCTCAAGCAAAGAGTATTGAAAATGAATGGAAGGGTAAGACGACAATGACAGTCTGAAAAGAGAAGGATCTTTACAAACAAAGGCTCTTTGCTCTTTCTGTGTTTGCTTCGTGACCAGTTCACTGAACTTGCTACATGCTCCGCAATCAAACTTTCACCGGCACCTTTCATGCTTGCCTTCAGTAGCGAACTATTGCTTGGCGCACCTTTCCACACCGTGCGACAAATGTAGCTTTGGAAAAGCGATGAGAAAAATTGGCGAATGTAGCTATTATAATCCAAGATATGTGTACCTTAAAACAAATGAAGAGGAAAACTGAAAATGAATGACTAGTGTAGCTGAACATACTTGACAATTTAACTATAATGCCACGACATATGTAGCTGAAAGCAACCCAGGACGAACCGTGGGAAAAATCAAGATGGAGAAAAGAAAAATTGACAGGTTTAAACGAAAGTTAGCGGTAGATGATTTTGCAGCTAAACGGTAAATTTAACTGAAATTGCCGGTAAATGTAGTTGGAAATAGGAGATAATTACAAGAAAGACCAATTGGTACGGCAGCTGAAAAACTGAGAATACACGTTAAATACTTCAAAAATTTATGCAAAGGTGCAGTATTTTAATGTAATAACTAGTGTATCTTATTGGAGCTTACTAAATAACTACATAAATCCAGGCAAGCAAAATTGAATATCAGTGAGAAAACTAAAATGATTTTCTCTCATTCTTTTTTATGTAAAACGAAATCTTACTTCTGAAATCTTTTAGAATGGATCGTTACTATATTTTCCAGTAATAACTTTACGATAGCCTTTAATTCCCACGAAGCCTATGCTGTAAGATTGTCTTATTAAATAGTGTCGAGACATAATGTCGATACCATGTTATCATAAAGAGTATTTAATGCTCCTCTCACTTACTACGAGATCTATACACTCTTGCATAAAGTAATGTATTTTTTAAGTATTCTTCGTTGTTAGAAAATCTAAACAAACACGACAGGATTTGGTGAACATACGAACGTGTCTGAGTCCGTGCACTTGAGTTACAAGGCTTATGTATACAAAATTTGCAGGCTCACGGAACGCTTTTAAGACTCCCACAAAAATGTCAAAAGATGTTTCCTTGGCACAACGTGGCGCTATCCTTGCAAATCATGACCACACACTCATCTCGGGATAGAAATCTGCGTAGGGGTCACAGTATCTGGGTGATTTGAAAGTCGTGAACTTGACATCACACCAGTCGTGGAGGTCACACATGGTGAAATGATGGTTATCCCATACAGTGATCACCAGCTTAAAAAATAGGTTATCGGTAATAAATAGGAGTAGTATGAGTTGATGATAGGTAGATATCTGAATCACCCAGTCTTGATTAGACAACCTAAGAACGTATTTTGTATTAAATAGTGAAATTTACAAATAATTATACATTTCTACCTTTAAATATGTATTTATTATATTCAAAAAGTCTCTCGAGGGGTCAGACCAACAGCAACATTCCCTTCCCTCATAAATTAGAAATATTATATCATCGCTTAGTTTTGAACTCTTTGCAAACTTCGTACCTTCTCCCTAAAATTTCCAAATTGTTTATTGTCAAACCCTCTTTGAAAAATTCCAGAATTCATTTTCTGAAAATTCAGAATATTTAAGTTAATAGGAGAAGTACTTGCCATACATATCTACATATTTTAACGGATTTATGGCAACGTTACAACTATATACCCCGTAACCTTAGAACTGGCGTTGACAAGCATACAACGTCTACAGTGACAGCTGCTATACGGAAGCTAATGTGCATCTTGCTGCCATTTGCGTGGTGAATCACATCATTCTTTGGTCCCAAGGCTGCTTGCCGATGCTTATCCTTGCATCTGATATCCGAAGAAATGACACTCAATTTATCACCATTCAACTAAAGTGCTGCATTAAATCATTTGTTGTTGATGACGTCTCTAGATACCGTTATTATTTATTCTCCATTAATTTCTCTCATTGTTTATTTTTTTTTAATTATTGTAACCCTCACCGCTTTCATGCATCATACTCATAGTCTGACCAAACCTATCGCCAAATTTTGTTTCTGCTTTTATTTATTAAATTTTCTTAATTGCGTCTGTTATCGATAAGAAGGACGTTCTTAGATTATGTTCGAGCGGAAATGTTGGTGCAACAGTTGAGTTTCAATAGGAAAAATGACTGACGAAATTGCTCAAGCGATTGATACGTGCTTCTTTAGATGTTCGATTTTCTGTCTCAGCGATCATGATGTCTCGGTTTATGCAGTCGATTTCAGAGGACTATATTTTGTAGAGGATAGGTACGATTGTTTGGTATATCTCTTAACTGGTTGTTCTGTGCTTATGAGAATTTTTACACTTTGATCAAGGACTTTTCAGTTCAGTAGTTTCATGCCCCGATTTCTATCGACATGGAATTCACTGCCGTGATCTGTGTTCAGCCATGTCGGGCTGCAGGCGTTAACGTCATTAATGAATGGATAATAGAGAGGCAGGTCTAATGTGCACGGCTTCGGGCGTTCTATAAGGTTGCTTTCTACAAACAGAGAAATGTTCATGGCAGTAAGTTTATATTTACTATTAAAGAGGTAAATTTGAGCAAGTGTTCGATTAGATTTACTCCTACATGGTAACTATTATAGTCGTTTTAATCTGTATACCTCTCGACGCCTAAGTGTAACGTTTACAGAAACCAAATATCAGGTTATTGCACAAGCAATGTCCGATAACAGCGTGCTGATTGGACATTACTTTTGCACCAACCTAATTATGATAATTGGGAAAACCTGATACTAATATGTAGCACAAATGCTTAATTTCCATGCTTCTTCTACCAGAATCCAGAGTGTGAAGAAGGAGGTGTGTATCACCAGCAGCAGTGGGGGAGTGGCCAGCAAGGGCAAGCTCTGGTACTCCGTGCACTACGACGGGCTACAGGAAGCTCTTCTTCTTCACCTACAGCAGGCCAGGTGGGTGTTGTCTACATTCCTCTAAGGCAGTAGCTGTGTCCCCTATTTTAATTAAGTAAGTTGTGTTAGTTGCTTGCTATGTTTTCCACTGTATTACTACAGATGAATGCAGAATTCTAGCACAGCGTAAGTACAATAGGGTTAACGTATTTCCTTGTTTGCATATATTTCCAAACTCTCACATGAAATGAAAAGCAGTACTGATCTTGAAGGATAAATAAGAATGCAAATGTACTGGCAATTTGTAGTCATATTTTTATCGCGACGGAAAACAGAATTGATCTTAAAAGAGAAATTAGAATACCAATGTGTTGTCACTTAGAGGTACATAAATAACAGATAGGTACTGTAATGCAAAAAGTGTATAATCATCTTCATATCAGCAAAAATATATTATTATGTAAATTCGACTGAAGCGGTATGCTTGCATTTCCTAACAACCGATATTGCGCTCTTTATTTAGAACTTTTGCTCTCAGGTAGCACGCACGTACTCACATATCTGTGATTTTTTACGGTTCTTATGACATATCTATATGTAAGCAATAGGGTGCTGATGCTTAATACAGAACCCGGAACTCCTTTCACTGGCAGGAAAGCATGACAAAATTTTCCAACGACGCAATTAGTGACTGAAGCACAGAAAATCCTCCTTTAGATATGCCTTAAAGAAGCAAAAGCTCGCGAAATTTGTTATTCGAACATCATCCAAAACAGAACGACAGCCCAACCTGAATATACCAATGTTTGTCTAACTTTTAAATCGCGTCATATAACGTGTTGCTTGTCAATATTTTACTTTAGAATGGAAATGGAAATTTCATTAGTCAAACTACCTCAGTAGCAACAAATTAAACTCGAAGATGAGACACCAACAACACATTTACAACTATTTTCGGTGTCAAGCTTCAAATAGGGTCACACATCATTCAATATGGAGACACAGACTTTCGACATGATAAAACTATCAGTATAAAGACAGTCGCAATTTTTCAAAGGCCATAGTTCTCCTCACGTGCGACTTGATATTATCACCTATATGGCAATGTTATATATGGTAATACTGATAACGTATCTCAGGAAGCTTGTCCTACTTGTGCTCTAAGGCTTATACACCCACAACGTCACCTGGATGTCGTGACATTTGCGTCTTCGTCCAATAATTGAAATTTCTTCGGGAAAATTCTTGCTCATGTTGATGCTCTATTCTACATATGTAGGTTTCGTAATATGTATGTAGGTTTTGTAATATTTGCATCAGGTCGAATAGCTGACGTTTTTTGGTGAAAATTATGGTAGGTGTCCAGATACCAACGGCACAACGTACACCAACAGTTCTTGGTGATGATTGTATCTTGTCGATAGTACGATCATTTGTGAATATTATTAACGATATCTACGCAAGAAGCCACACTATTTAAAAGCATTTGTGATATTTACGTGTTTGTCACATATTTGAGGCTTTTAGGTGAAAACTATGGACAATGCCCCACTGATGCCTCTCGAAATATTGCATCTTGAGAAATATCTTAAGTTTTTGGTGATTAATGTAGCTGCTAGTTACGCACACTTTCACCAGGAAAGCTCCAGTGACGTTTATGCTCGAGTGAATATTTCAATACATTTTGTACCTTGTGAATGGTCCTTAGTCCTTTTACTGCTTATGCCCGTTGCAGACGAGAGTCTTTTGTTCTGTGTTTTCACTTCACAGCGTTCGAATGCGTTGCTGTGTCTGTGTAAATACAAAAAAGAGCACTGCTTTCTGAGACAACGTTCGCTAAAATTAAAGAATACGACGGTAAATATTTTATCGAAAGTTTTGGCAGACACACAGTCGCGTTTGCAAGGACAGTACGACATATTCGAACGCGATGAAGTGAAAACACAGGACAAAAGACTGTCGTCTGCAGCGGTCTTTACAGTGTCTGAACATTCAACTTTTTGAACATTTAATTTCGAAAGCAGAGCGGTTTTTTTTTTGGCTAGAAACTCTGCTGGAAGTTTCAGTAACCAGTTGAATTTAGATCATCAAAAATTTAATTAGCAGAAATATTTGATGAGAGTTTAAAAGTGAGGATTAGATAAATTTCCTGAGGTTAACGGAAAGAGATCTAATCCTGCACACCGCATGCAACGGTAAGAATAATTGTTTCATTCAACTTTTTAAGGTTCTACACCTGTATATAATGGGAACTTCACAGGTTCTGCATTAAAATGTACAAGGAAATAAGGGACCAGGAGAATTATGATGGCAAGTAGAAAGCACAAACGGAGGAGATCGCATACGCAATGAACTAAAACAAACTCACAATTCCAGATAAAAAACTAGTCGGTTTTCATTGTTAAAATTGTGGTACAGCAGTTATAATAATTATAATCGTTTTTATCTCGATGTAGGCATTGTTCAAATTTTTTGCTTATCAAATATTTTTACCCTGTTCACCTGCTGTTATATTTCTCCTAATATTTTTTCATTTTCGTATTTTTTTTCATGAATAACAAGTAAATGATGCCAACCTATTCCGGTATCAAATCATGAGTTCTACGGGTGGGTGGTTGTCTCTGAATTCTGGATACGGAAGTCAAGCTGAATAATAATTATTACTTAGCTTATATAAATAAAAAAATATTTTCTCTGATGATATATACGAAGCCAGTCCAACATGAGTTCAGCGAGCGATGAATGTGTATATTATGTGTTGGATTGCACTGTTGCTTAGATATAGGCACGGAAGTCACGCCGAATAACGTAGATTATGCCTCACTTTTATAATATAAAAAAAACTTTGAGAGACGACAATCTAGAGGTAAATGGTGCATGAGCACATTGCATTGGACTGTTGCTAAGATATAGGCACGGAAGTCACGCTGGATAATGCTAATGCTTGCTTAGATATTATAGAAAGAACTGCTACAAGAGGATGGTCAGTAAGCAAATAGTGTGGGTACTGCATTGGACTGTTGCTAAGATATTGGCACGGAAGTCACGCTGGATAATTCAGATCGTTATTTATTAAGGTCATTAGGAGCGGTAGAGCGGCTAGGTATCCCATTCAGTGTCCAGCAGTTCCAGACGCATTCATTTGAGTTGACCCGGGCTATGATCTTTGAATTTGTGGTCACTTCGTAGCTGCCAATAAACGGCGTAACGCTGATGGCTCCAGGCTCATATTTAAAGAGCAAAAACGGCAGAGGCACGAAAAAAAGTGGACTGCACGGCCTTGGCATTGATTCCTACGAGTGACCTTAAGCCTGTACTTAAACGAAGTCCTGTTTCATAGTCTCCTTAGGTAGACCTTGACTGTGCGTGCTTCAAAGCATAGTTGACATTGACTCTTTAAACAGGAATTGGTTCTACTTGATCGAGTGGATAATTAACTTGAATATTTATATTTATTTAATTTTATAACTCTTCTTAGGCAGGCAGTAAAGCTTCTTCATTTAGAGAATATTTTCGACAAATAAATGCAAAGAATTCCACGAATTTCTAATTCACGTATAGGAAACAATAGCTGTTCACGGAAACATAAGTGCATACAATCATACAACTATAAATTGTATAGGGATCAAACTATTCTTAGCAGAAACACCAGGTTTGAATCACAGTGCTGGGTATGATAATTCCTGTAACCTGGTGGCACTAATATTATTCAGCATTTATATGCAGGTTGCAGCATGCCTCTTGTTGCACCTGCATCCATAATTCTATGGGGCAGCATGAGGCCCTTTTAATTTTATTATTTAAATAATGATATTCACATTGTCACGTCATTCATAATTAGCCCGAGTATTCAGATGACATGAATGACGAGCATCATGCACTGTAGTTGCATTGGTTATGTAGGTAATATGTACAGTATGTACACAGTTCATCCTATCTTACTGCATTATTTAAATAGGTAATAATTCATAGTCATACTTGCCTAATTATTTTAGAAATAAATCACAAGTCAGTCCACCATACCTGATTATTTAAGCTCTAAGTCAGAATGTCATCTATATTACTTACTTAGCTATTTCGTTATAATTAACAATATACATATTTTACTTTATGCTTACCTAATAATACAAAAAATTACATACATAATAATTCACAATATAACCTATCTTACTTGATAATTTATGCATTTTAAATTGTCTGATTATGTATCCCACCCAATGCGGGTAATTATTTTTGCTATGCAACCTTGTTTTCCCAAACCTGGCTAGTATATTGACGCTTGAACTTGAAGGTAAATGAACTACTGTCAAAAAACTAGCCACTAGAACCAAGTTTCAATGGGAAAATGGCCAATTTTATAACCCGGAAGGTCGTCTTGCATGTTACTTTCCTCAATTGGATGTTTTTAGGCGATTATGCTATATTATCAAGTACCGCCTCCTGAAAAATAGCCAATAAAGGTCTATACCTTATCGTTCGATGAGCATATCACAGCATGAACATGAAATGATTTACTTCTCTTCTTTCTATCTTGTGTTCCTTCTACCTCTCATGGCCGTTCCTCTTGACTAGCACTTTGGACCTTGACCACCATGCTTGCCATTCATTTATGATTTAATTTCCTCTTATTTTACGATATGGCCACTCATTTGCAGCTGAAAGAAGATTAAGTGAAATCTTTTGAGCACAATGGGACCGTAATTTGTTACTGTAACGATGATAAAATGTTCGTGCTTGGATACATCAACCCAAAAAGATGTAATGAGGGTCAGAGGTTAGCCACTGTATTTCCTTATGATATTGAATATATCAATATATGTATACATATAAGTTATCTATGTAACATAAGGAAATAGAGTAGAATGCCTCTGATTGACCCTCCACTGCCCCTTTTTGGGTTGAAATATCCAAGCACAAATTTTTAATAGAGGAACATCTCACGACCGTGACAAACAGAAACAAATATTGATTTTTTGAGAGAGACGAGCTACAGATTACTTTGTAAGTGACGTAGTTCATAAAATCAACAGAGAAAGAGCAAGCACTGGAATGTTTTTAAAATGGTAAGCTGCTAGTTAGTTACAGGAAACATCGTTTGCTGGATATAGAGACAAATATTGATTATATTTTGAGCATATAACAAAAAACACCAATTATATTTACAGGAAACTCCAGACTAAAACTACTGAGAGTGACCCAGAAGTCGTAAAGGCCACTGCACTTGGTGTGGCTAAATATAGCAGAGATCTTAGAGTTCGGTCAAGACACGTGGCAGAGATACTGGCGGTAGTTTCATCTAAAAAAATCCACTAAGTGAACCAATTCCAGAGATTTATTCCCAATAGGCACAATGGCACATATGTCAACATATAGGATAGATTTATTTCTAGTACCTTCATATGGCAACCAATAGGAAGTTTTATTTATAGTATGCTCATATCTCAAGCAATAAGAGAGCTTCATTTCTATAGTACCATCATTTGCCAACCAAATGGAGACTTGCATTTTCAGTATGCTCCTGATGTAGTCCCTTCCTTACTCATATTGTGTTCTATCGCTACAAGGGTTCTATTCCTTTCTGATTGTTTCTTCATGGTGGAAAAAGTTCTGATACAGCACAGCTGGAGTAAGCTAGAGTAGCCATATTAATACCAGGATGTGTTACCTGGTTACACAGACTTCTTTTCCTGGTATAAAGCAGGCCAACCTAGACATGACAACGATGGCCTCCACCCCAGAGACACTCCATGCCCTATGATCACGTGAGCGATCTAAGCGCTGCTGCTATTGGTTCATGATGATGCCAAAGTTTGTGACGTCATTACATCGAGTTAAAGCGATTGGTTTGAAAATACCCCACCAGGATATAGACACTTGACGAGAAGATGGTTTTCCGGCATGTCACTCGTGGCTCGTAGTGAATTTTCGTCACTAGCTTTTCTTTGTCACGTCACTACGCCCATGACCAAGTCTTGGTGGTCAATAAGCTGTCTGCTTCCGGATAAGCAAAGCAATCAAGCTTACAACCATAAAAGAGACAATGAAAACGTGGGTCAATTATGAAGAGCGTTTTTCGAAACATAAATTCATTTGAAACATTTACATTATATAAGTCAGGATCGTTCAAATTAAGGTAAAGAAGTTACCATACACATTAGGCTCATGGTTGGCACGTGACCTCTAGTAAAACATACACTCCATTGCTAGTATTGCGTATGTTATTGTAGAACGTATGCGTAGATGCATATAAGGTGAAGAGCGTGAAGAAGTGTAGCGCACTGTCCTTGAGTTCCCTCAGCTTCACCTCATCTGGGGCCCAGTGACGTCATCCAAGGAAGGCCGAAAGCATGATTTAAACTGGCGAAAGCATCATTCCTGTCTGTAGTCCAGACAAGTCAAATCTATTGGGTTTAGCTGTATGCAATCTTACAGTGATTGTTGGTAACATAAGAGGTCTCGGTTCTTCATGGCCTCAATGACGTCACTGAAAAGAGGCCGGTAGTAATGTAGAAGGAGTAGCAGTACTTACAGGTATAATTATAACTATTATTAGTAGTATACAAGTAGTAGTCGTCAAGTGTCTGCAGGAGGTCCCGGGCCTGCACTGAGGGGTCGCTTCACTCTTGTTGCCATTGAGTTTGGGGCTCCAGAGGTCACCTGCTCATGTAGAGGGGGTCGCCGCGCCCCCTATGCGCCGCATGCCTCTGCTGAGTTAGCAAAAACTTACTCCTGACCTAAACTATTCAACTCAATGCAGTTTTATGATTTTATACGGACGCTCGATGCAAAGATACCATATATTTTTAACAATGTTACTACATTATATAGCAGAATCACTGAATTAACCCGAACAGATAAGGAAAAAAAATAAACTAAACTAAAATGAGAAATTTTAAAGTACTCAAGTGCAGAACCAATATTTAGTTTGTTCTTTAGGTGGGCCTCTGCTGCTGCTTGCGTCCCAGCTCGGGTCTCTTGTACGAGTTGAATGATTTGAAACTTCAAGAAACGTGACAATTAGAAAAACTTTAGGGCTAACAATTTTCTTCACTACTCATGTTATTTTGAAAATACAATGTGAAGGATTACCTACGGGGAAATCTATAGCACCAGCACTTAAGAGTTGCGAGTACCACCCTAAGGCAAAGAGTTAAGGCTTACGACAGAGCTTGTATGTGCTAAAGGGGGACTGCTTATTAGTTTCATACCGGGATGTTTAGATTAAGCTTGATGAGACAGCTAGTTACTGGCATCTGCTCTGGAAAAGTCAGCACTATCATTAGCTATCTTTTAGCTGATAAAAAGAACTAAAAACATTCGAGTATGGAACAGCACAGTACCCTCACTGTACTCTACCTCACTGTTTTTTTTTTGGCAGACCCTGCAACTGATTTACAACTTTATACCCTATGTGGCGACCCAAAATTTCACTAGTGTGTAGTAGCTACGACCCTCCTATTGCTAGCCTCTCAATAAGCCATACACACCCGACTATCCCCCCCTCTCTCCCTGCCCCCCTCCTGTTGACAGGTATATTTGACGGATACAAAAAACTGCCGCGCGTCTACAAGGAAGTGCAAAGTTTGGTTTAAAAGTTAGCGAGTCCAGAGAGACCTTCTTGTCACGTGGGCCCCACCTTGTGTACTTACGCAATTAAAAGTCCAGTCGTTTCCTTCAATATGGGCGTTACATCTTTGTTAAAACTAAAAGGTCAATCGTTTATTTCATTTTGGGCATTACGTATGAGACGTGTTTGAAAATAATTTTCCTTTTGGTTTCCTCGTTATATTTTCTCTCAAATACATTGTAAATTTTTTACTCTTTTGGGGCATTGCTTTTATAATGGATTAGAAGATGATCCTTTTCTTTAGTCCTGTTGCATATTTGACTCTTCAAACTTTGATTGAAGATATTGTTAATGTTATCAATAAAATATTGTTTTCAGTTCACTTCAACACTGCTTACGACTAATTAGATAACCAAAGAGTTCATTATGTTTTCTCTTTTGTCGAAGTATTGCATATGATTAAATATTCAATTGTAAAGAATCTACTTTACTTCGAGTATTATGCATTGAGATTGGTTAAAATTTGTTTGTTGCCTGTAGCTTTAGTGTTAGTCATCTGACCAACATAAAAAGTCTACTAATGAGCTTAAATATTCACATGTTTTTGTCCCCGGAAAAAGTCAAATTTTGGTTTCTCTTGTTTAAGTATTACATGTCCGTCCAAATTTAAACATATATTTTCCCCCACTTCCTCTGCACGCTTGAGTCTCCATTTTTATCAGAATTAATATTCATCTCCTCTCTTCAAAACATAATTTCTGTTTAACAAATGCAAACAAATTAGAACGTTAACTATCCGATTAACACCCACTCACTGGTGTTTATTATGATGTTTCAATTCACTAAATCAATTCCAGTATTCTGGTGACGAAGTTCCAGTTCGGCAATCAATCAGGAACTAAAGCACTGGGTCCGTTTTTATGCACCTTATACAAAAAACACAAACACGCGCGATGACAAGGAAACTATCCTGACATCATAGGAGTGTTGGGCTGCCATGCATACCTAACTAATTCCTTAGCACTTTAGTCAATTTACAAGTAGTTAGTTTGATGTACCCTTTCGAACATCTTAAGCCTATACCTGGTGGATAAAGTCGGGTCTTTGCTACTCGCTTTCCTCAGCGTCAGGCAGCTTTCATTTTCAAACTTCCACTATATTTTATTTTCTTTTGTGCCAGTAAAGGTCTATAGGCTAATAATATTCTCGTAGATTGCTCGCTGTTGCGTCGAATTTATAAATGCTAGAATTCCAGAAAGATTGCATTAGCCAGGCTCGTGTTAGTTTGTGATATGAAGGATTCTCTATAAGAACAGTTTTGAGGTTGATTTAAGCATTTTTGGCTTGGGAATACCACTATCACTTGCAATTTAAACAGAATTCTGCTCAGTGCTTACATCGTAGGCTTACCAAACATGGGAAACATGTCGAGAACACGTCGTTGGGCTCAGTTCACTATGTGCTAGGTCCGGCTAACATTAATAAGTGCTCGGGGTTCCAGTGCATCGAGGTCCAGCTAACAGCCATGGGTGCTCAATGCACCAATGTATCGTGGTTCAGCTCACATTCAGAAGTGCTTGGTGCACTTATGTACCTATAGGTCCAGTGAAGGCGGTGCAGTAATGTACCTAGGTCCAGTGAAGGCGGTGCACTAATGTAAATAGGTATCAGTGAAGGCGGTGCACTAATATACCTAGGTCCAGTGAAGGTGGTGCACTAATGTACCTAGGTCCAGTGAAGGCGATGCACTAATGTACCTAGGTCCAGTGAAGGCGGTGCACTAATGTACCTAGGTCCAGTGAAGGCGGTGCACTAATGTACCTAGGTCCAGTGAAGGCGGTGCACTAATGTACCTAGGTCCAGTGAAGGCGGTGCAC
>LQNS02277100.1:9758576-9772230 GCA_001587735.2 Parhyale hawaiensis
AAACTGCCGCGCGTCTACAAGGAAGTGCAAAGTTTGGTTTAAAAGTTAGCGAGTCCAGAGAGACCTTCTTGTCACGTGGGCCCCACCTTGTGTACTTACGCAATTAAAAGTCCAGTCGTTTCCTTCAATATGGGCGTTACATCTTTGGTAAAATTAAAAGGTCAATCGTTCACTTTATTTTGTGTATTACGTATGAGATGTTTTTGGGAGTAATTTTCCTTTTGATTTCCTCTTTATATTTTCTCTCAAATACATTGTCAATTTTTTACTTTTTTGGGGCATTGCTTTTATAATGGATTAGAATATGATCCTTTTCTTTAGTCCAGATTTCAATATGTTTTCGCTTTTGTCAAAGCATTGCATATGTTTAAATGTTCAATAGTAAAAAATCTACTTCTCTTCGAGTATTATGCATTTGGTTTGATCAAAATTTGTTTGTGTTAATCATCCGACAAACATAGAAAGTTTACTGATGAGTTTAAATATCCACATGTACTTAACCCTGGAAAAAGTCAAATTGTTGGTTTCTCTTATTTAAGTATTGCATGTCCGCCCAAATTTAAACGTATATTTTCCCCCACTCCTCTGCACGCTTGAATCTCCATCTTTGTCAGAATTAATATTGATCTCCTCTCCTCAAAAAGTAATTTCTGTCAAGGAAATTAGAACGTTAAATATCAGATTAACACTTACGCACTGGTGTTTATTATGATATTTCAATTCACTAAATCAATTCCAGTATTCTGGTGACGAAGTTCCAGTTCGGCAATCAATCAGGAACTAAAGCACTGGGTCCGTTTTTTATGCACCTTATACAAAAAAACACAAACACGCGCGATGACAAGGAAACTATCCTGACATCGTAGGAGTGTTGGCCTGCCATGCATACCTAACTAATTCCTTAGCACTTTAGTCAATTTACTAGTAGTTAGTTTGATGTACCCTTTCGAGCATCTTAAGCCTATACCTGGCGGACAAAGTAGACCGTTTCGGTAAGAAAAACATTATTGTAAACGCCCTTTCGGGTCTTTGCTACTCGCTTTCTTCAGCCTCAGGCAGTTTTCATTTTCAAACTTCCACTATATTTTATTTTCTCTTGTGCCAGTGAAGGTCTATAGGCTAATAATATTCTCGTAGATTGCTCGCTGTTGCATTGAATTTATAAATGCTAGAATTCCAGAAAGATTGCATTAGTCCGGCTCGTGTTAGTTTGTGAACACACTATGAAGGATTCTCTATAAGAACAGTTTTGAGGTTGATTCAGAGCGTTTTCGGCTTGGGAATACCACTATCACTTGCAATTTTAAACAGAATTCTGTTCAGTGCTTACATCGTAGGCTTACCAAACATGGGAAACATGTCGAGAACATGTCGTTGGGATCAGTTCACTATGTGCTGGGTCCGGCTCTCATTCATAAGTGTTCGGGGTACCAGTGCATCCAGATCCAGCAAACAGTCATGGGTGCTCAATGCACCAATGTATCGTGGTGCAGCTCACATTCAGAAGTGCTTGGTGCACTTATGTACCTATAGATCCAGTGAAGGCGGTGCACTAATGTACCTAGATCCAGTGAAGGCGGTGCACTAATGTATCAAGGTCCAGTGAAAGACTGCAGTCCTGGGTCAAAAAGTGATACTTCCGCTAGCTGATCATCTTGGTGCCGAAAGGGATTTTACCCCGCGAATCTTCGGTAGAATTTGCGGAAGCTTAGTTGTGTTTAGGAATTATACCTGATGGCTCACTTTCTCTATTTCCTGCCGCAATGAACGGGTCTGTCTGCATAAATTGCGGTCGAAGAGCATTAACGTTAAGTCACTGCACTCTCGATTTGTATGCGAGATTAAAAATTCGAAGGTTAACTTATCTGGAACTTCATGTAGAAATGTTGGGATCGCCACTTCGATTCGAATTATGAGCATTAAAATCAACCAAATTACATTGAGCAGACAACAGATTCTATTTTACGGAGAAAGATCTGGCTTTTGCAAGTCTCAAAGGTAACCAATTAAGGGTCAACAACTGAAACTCGATTGAAGGGGTTGGTGCCAGTTCACATTTCTGCAGTCCTGGATAAGTCAAGCCTCAATGTCGGCATTCCGCTGGCTTACGTACCTGCTCAATCTCTTACTATAACTACTTAAATTTTATTTGGTGAAACTATAGATGCATTATAGCACTTCTCTTGTTATCCTATTACATTGGGCGCTTTAAATAATGGGTCAGTAGGTCATATTATGCGGCATGTGACCTTTCTACCTCAGCACGTCTTGCACAACGTCGTTCACATATCCGCTGTAGACTGGATATAACACTTGTAAGATTAGACTAAAGCCGCGTAAGCGTAGCGGAATGTAGATTATACAACAAACAGTGTGGTGTGCGTCCGTGTCCTGCAAGCAATGTCTGTTCGGGGATCAGTGTCAGTCAGGCTGTTGTTGTGAGAGGTTGTACAATACTGCCGGCTTCTGGCTATTGGCATTACTCTAGTTCTATTTACCTGATGCATTCAACCGAGTGGACGGCAGAAGGTCGTGATGGACAACCAAGCCACCAACTGATTAATAATTTTGAAGCTGTGACAGCCATAGCAGTCACTACTTAGCACATTCCTTTGATAAAAGTAACGGTAGAACATTGGTGAAGTAGCCAATACGTTTACTTTTAGATGTACAGTTCTGCGACTGTCTCTAACCCACTACATACAACTAATACTACCAGTTAATTATAATTCCAAGTAGATCCGTAACTAAATAATCAAGTTAAGAAAACCCCAGCTTTCTATCTGAGAAATGAACGCTGCTTCTTCTCCTTCGTTCTATGTGACGAGACAACGGTGGTGAAATCGTCTGGGGCCAAAGATGGGTGGTTGTATGACAAAAACAGAATTCCTCAGCATTTTTTTTTTTGACATGATATGGATTCTCCCTTCTCCAAACACAAAGGGGAACTGGTTTCGGGAATTGCAACCTTTTACTAACTACAATGGAAATTCCTGACCAGATATTCATTACCAATAATTATCGTAGCAACAAGAGGGTGCGACTTGTTAGAGCTAGGAAGGTTGCGAAACCAAGTAACAGGAGAGATTGCGATGGTTATGCATTATTGAATGCCGTGCTAATCATCGGTGAGGGAATTTATTAACTGGGTGTAATTTCCTCCGAGCAGTAATGAAACTCAAGACGACGGTATTAGGGAAAAAATGAAAGTTTATTTTTCAGAAATATTTGATAATTAGCAAATTCATTGAAATCTAATTTACTGCTGAAAATTTACTCTTCGAATGCTTCCGCCTTTGTCGGGAACTTCATCCGCAGATTTTTTTTTCAAAAATGCTAAAAGAAAATAATCCCGATATGATTATAAACAAAAATAATTATCTTAATAGCGAAAAGCATGCAAACAAAAAGTTATCAGTTTCATAAAGCATATTCGCTGATGCACGAAACGAATACTTGGCTAAGAAAAAATACTATCAATCGCCGAGCCCCTCAGAGCATACCTAGGGCATCATGCATGACTCACGCCGACTGTAATGCAATTCGCACAGATAAGGTAACGTTAAATAATACATTTAATGGCTAATTAGTTAGAGATTTTACAAAATTCCGACACAGCTAACTTTTGTCTGCTGCTCTCCAGACGAGTCTAAAATTATACACAGACCTGACCTCTCATTAAGAGTTCCCATTACGACTGACCTGGGACTAGTGGGGCGTGAACCCTTCGAGTTTTTTAATATCATTCCTTGTGAATTTCGTATCCTTGCTACGGTGTCTCAAGACATGAGTCACTAATGAAAACTCCCATCCAATTGTAAAGCTTAAATTCCTTCCAGGTCACAAGTTCTGATATTGAAATGCACCCAGAGATTATTATCCATAGAACTTTCTCAGAGTACGTCTTGCGCGCTGCATAGAGCGACGTGATGTAGCAGTGTTTAGTGGCACTTCCGGTAATTCTGGGCGTTTTTGCCTTACTTTGATGGACTCTCTCAATCTTTACGTAGTTGTTTACTGGAAAGTACTAGTGTCTCTCTTTGGTAGAATATAATTAGATCATCAAAACGCCCTATGTGAAAGCTGTGGCACTGGGTATCTAAGACTCTGCTGTGAGCTGCTTCAAATGTCTAACATTTATAGTTGACAAAGCTAGGCCATTCGTAATGTGAACCGAGACGTAGGTTTGTGCACGGCGTAAAAAACAGGCCTTCAGTACCGGAAGTAATTTAACACTGTCCTGATCCACTGTAGCCGGTGTTTCTAACCTTTCTTATGCCTCGTACCCTAGGAAAGCTTTTAATATGTTCTCGCATCCTTACAAAATTAGTAACCCAACATAATGATGGCAAATGATATTTATATAAATTTTGGGCCACGAAATTAAATTAATTTTTGACTGACATAGAAATAAATCAAGATATCACACCCTTTAAAATGTTATCTTTCACCCCAAGTGGGTGCGAGCACCCCTATTTGGGACCCTTGCACTATCGCGAGGATTTAACTTGCAGTGTTTAGCGCTGTATATGGAAGCTAATATTATTCTATTCTATCATTTTTGTTCATAATATTTTTAGTAACCTTCCGTACTTAAATTTTAGTTCTTGGTTTCAAAAACTGTCTCTGAAACCCAACTATTCTGAAACCTTATTTTTTATTCTTTACCGATTTTGCCGATTCAACATAGGCAGACGTCATCTGCATTTTCTTCAGTTCTCACCCTCAAGATCTGCTTGTAGGGTGTGGGTCGTTACACCCGCAGTTTCATCATTGCTGCCTTGTATAAGAATCAATGAATAATTAACCCATTTACCTTATCATCACGTTATCAACAAAAGACTAAAGGTATTTATATTTTCTTACAGGTTCTCACAAGCACGGGCTGCCGGTAGGGTGTGGGTGGAGGCGTGCGTGCTCACCCTCCGCAATGCTGTCCACTCTCTCGCCAAGTCTGACGTCACTACCGCTACCCAAAATCCAGTCTTCAACAGCAGAATTGCTTTCCAGGTACGAAAACAGTTGCATTTCAAGTAAAAAAATAGGCTTTGTTATAGCTGCATTTCGAGTATAAAAATGGGTCTCTTATAGCTGCATTTTAGGAGTAAAAAGATGGCATTCTTGTAGTTATATTTCAGGTACCAAAATGGCTTTCTTATGGCTGCATTTTAGGTACAATTATGATTGAATTTTTTTTTACTTGGATTTCAGGTGAAAAGTTACCTTTTATGCAGATGGATTTCAAGTGCAGACGCAGCTTTCTTGTACTGCATTCCAATCAGTACAACACAACTTTTCATAAATGATGCATTCAAGGCTTAAAAAATTGCGTTTTATATATATTATCTCTTAATTTACTCGCCCCAGCTACGAGAAAAGGTTTTTTCTTGAGTAAACTAAACCCTTGACGAATTTTCAAAGCGAAAATAGTGGCTTAATTGCCCTTTTTGTACACAGGCAGTTCCTAAGTTTCGAAAATTTGTAGACATGTGCCCACAACCGGTGCCTGATATCCCTTAATTAATTAATGTTCATAAAGCTAGAAAAGTGCCATACTGATGGTCCAGGAGGCACAGCAACGGCTGGCTTCCTTGACTTCAAGCAGGAAATGTTCGTAAAATGCCAACAATACCTTATTTTCTTGTTTATTTGTAGTGTTTAGTCATATATGTGCGCTGTTTTGCTATCCTGTTATTGTTTTTGGTAAAGCTTAGGGAATATTAGTTTCTTTAATTTCTTATTTAGAGTAGCAATGGTCTGTAAATGACCTGAAAATGAAATTATAGGTTGAAATATGATATATTACGACTTACCAAGGACAGTGGCATCCCCCATCCCCGTCAAATGATTTCTACCAATTCGTATTTGAACTTTATAATTTTTTCTCGAACTGAGGGTAAAAAAATCATTCCTTATCGAATCTTGCAGCGGCATTAAATACTAATAAATTAATTTCTAATGCTTCAAACCATTCATCATTTCGTCATCGCAAATCGTCCTGTGGAATTAATTGCTAATTTGTTAATTTCTTAATTTGCAGGTGTCCATGGGGCACGTAGATCAGCTGCTTCTACGCTTGACTCTCTACTCAGCCGGCGCAGGAAACGCGGGAGAAGATACTGCCCTGGGAACTATTATTGTTCCCTTGCATTCTACTGACCTTAATGATAAAACCACGTGCATCACTGACTTCAACTGATGTCATTATTGTAATATTTTTTTCATGAAAATCCGTCGCTGACTTCAAGTGATGCAACCATTCCAATGCTTCCCGAAATTTTACTCTACTCAGTTCACTGATTTCAGATTATATTTTTGAACCAGTTATCCGATATAAGTATTATCGAGCTGAGTGAAAAAACGCATCACGTTCTGACTTAATAAATTGTTGGTATACTTTATTCATGGAACGCTATCAAAAACTGACATAACTCATGTATGTCCCATGAACTTAGATGAGACATGAGTTGTATTCATCCATGAAAAACATGACTCATTATTTCAGCTGAGATGGAATGTGATTTAGGATTATAATTGGTCTAAACTGCACTATATGAATTCATGGGTTTACTATTATAGCTGAAAAGAGTTAACTAAATAGACGATGCATACATAGTTAATTATGGTAGCTGATGTAGCTAATTAGATGCCTATATCCCTGTTTCCACTTGTTGTTTCAATTATTCATAAATACATGTGAGATATGCAGTGCATGTGATACAAATGGATATAGTAAAAACCATCGTTAAAGCTACAGATGAATGCCATTCAAAGAAATATTGGAGCCAAACTAATAATAGCTTAAATGCTAAAAAGCAGTAAAATAATGCTACTTAACTATCTGTACATATGCTGAAAATGCCAAGAAACAGGTGTGCCTATAAAATAGATTAATGCCTTTTTCCGTACAGAAAATGCCAGTTTAGAAGTGCTACAAAACCCTAGAATCAAATAAAATAATCGCACTCAGCTATCTTTGCATGAACTTAACAGATTTTAGAATCAAGTTGTATCGCTTGGGATTGTCTGAAAGTTCAAAGCATGTGAAAGTAACTGAAAAAAAAAGATAAAATTTTCGTTACATCGAAAAATTTCGAATAGCTGAAGACGACGAATAGCGTCCCTAATGATTTCATATTAAATATGAAAATGTGGAATAAAAATTTGCAGAAACAATTTATATAGCTTGTGGATAACCGGATTGTATATTTTGTGATTATTATTGCGTTTTCGCTTTTATTTATGTGCGTTGTGTATATATGCGATTTTTGGTGTGTATATAAACAGTATTCTGCGAAGAGTGATATGCAAATATCAGTATTGTATACAGGTATTATTCAAGTAGGTAGATGTCTATGTATCTTTACTAGTAGAAAAGCGCAAGCTAGAATTCTATCTTTATAGTAAGCGTGCTTTCTTCACCAGTAGCTTGCGGAATTAAGTATTTGATAGCCTTATGTATAAAAACTGAAGTCGGTTTATGGGCATGAAGTACAGTATGTTTGAAGTGTGAGCTTCTGTTATGAGTTGTGGGAGTGTCATGCTATGGACAAAAATCAGTTGATACATTTATTTGTATCTTTTCGTCTATAGGTGTTTTCCTTGCAGGTGTCATGCTAATTTATTCTAGGGATGAAATTCAATGTCAGTATTTACTTCTGCTTTTCTTTTTTATTTTTGCAGCTACTTTTTTCTCGCCCTATACATGTTCCTTTGTAATTAATGAGATAAAGTGAAATTGACAATATATAATTATTTCTTGGCTTTGCATTTGCACTTTCATAAAATACGTGATGATGTTATATAGAGTTTAGGTATTTTTTACACACATTGTGTAGCCTGATTATAGCCATCAGAAGAAGATATAAATTCAATTCCTCTTGTAGCAGAGGCATTATGTAGCATATCTCACAACTAGTACAGGGCCTTGTCGATGGGCAAGCTTCACCTGTTGGCTTTGTTATTGATTTGACCAAACACAAATTCCTATCACGATCTATAGTATAGTACACGTGAAAAAATGTTATTAAAAAGTAAATCGACTCAACTCGTTCAACCATTAGTGATAGATGATGATTATATATTCGAGAAGAACATATTTTTTTGTAAAGTATAAATTGTCTTTCCTGTTAGTTTCATTATTTATATGTGATGCTTATGGACTCACTTTTGAATTCATTATAGGTAGGAGTTCTAAATCCATTCCTGTAAGTGAATCTACCTCTTGGAGTCGCTATGCATATCTGCAGTATCAAAAAATGAATTCCTGGAAATTGATCTACCCATTTGATCAGTTATCATTGTTTATCTAATGAAAATGAATTCCTGTCAGGATTCCTCTTGCTGATTCCATTGTTGATTACCAATAGTCCAGGTTAATGAATTTCCCCTTTGGATCCAGTATTGATGCGTGATGAAAATATGTTCCTGCAAAGGAGTGTGATGTGGTTTCAGTATTTATACATACATACGCAATTATTATGATTCTATGTACCCCATATATAACATATTTATTGCCTTGCTATAAATAGCTACTCTACTGTGATGTTGTAGTTGTAATACATATATCGTAGATTGTCTCATGTATTTTATTTATGCCTCGCCTTCAGTGACGGATATTTGAGTTCTGCTCTTGTACGCAATAGTTCTCGCGTTCTCGTCCTCGCCAGGCAAGTGAATTCTTTCCATACTTGGTTTTCGGGGGTGCTGACCCTAACTCAAAATGGGAACGGTTAGGGATGTCGTGGGTTTCACACGAGCCTTCTGTCTCTGATGCCATGTATTTGATAAGATGAGGTCGACTGTAGCCGTGCGGTCCTCTGGAGCGCAGCGGGACATTTATCTTCGGAATAGGGGTTTTTTAGTTGGGCTGTACGGTGAAGTTGACTTTACCTCTGACTTTTTTGTAGCGGTTGAATTCTGCCAAGTAGTTATTCCAAGTGGTGCATGTGAAGACAGAGAAAAATAGGATTGGATGGGAGCGGATGTTCCGCTTATTAAATCAGATTTTTTTTCACCGTTAGACCAAAACAAACAGGAGATGTTGCTGAATATCGCGATCCACAGCAAGAATGACGTCAGACGGCAATACTGGGCATATGTGCTGAGTCATCAGCCTCGAACAGACGCTGGTGGGGGGATTGTGGTTGTGGTCTGTGGACATACAGGCACTCACAAAATGCTGTTACCCAGGCAGACTCACTGAAGAGTAAGGTCCCGTTCGATTGGCTTTTAACATCGATCTAAGCCAAGCCCATGTCATAGCTTCACCTCCTGAATCGAATTCCAGGCGTTAACATTCGATCTGTTTCCATAGGGAAAGGGAAAATCAATCATCTTTCAAAATATGAAACTCAAATCGGTGCCAAGCGTACCTGGGCAGATTTACTATCTTGACTGCAATATAGGACTTATTGGCTTCTAACTCGCAACATCACTACATGAAGTGAGAAACACATCTATGAACCCCACGCTTGTAACTAGAACTGTAAAACGTTATGCACGTGCCCCTGTGGGCTCGACCAATGAGCGTGCACGTTGCATACCACTTGGGCTCTCACACACACATCAAGGGCCACACAAGTTTGTGGCATATTACAGGTTATAACTTGTAAAGCTAAATACAAGGCAAAACAAACCAACCACTCTGCATGCTTACCTTCAATGCTTGCATAAGAGGGGGTCTTTTCATGGGTTCCAAAACGTTATTCGAACCATAAAGAACGCTTTCCTTATTTTACCTTTTCAAACGTCCAGATAGAAGCACAACATGCACATTACTTTCGCCACACCGCGCATGAGTTGCCACTTCCGGAATTTCCCCGATGTTGCCATCAGGATAGCATGAGAGTTGGTCATTCGATATAGTTACATTGAATTTTGAAATTAAAATTACTTTACGTCAAATGAGCTCTCAGATTCTATCTTTTTTGCGACAAGCTTAGTAGATGAATTTACAAGTGGCAAGTGTGAGACACAACATTGGGTTCTGTACAAGCTTCTTTCTACCTCAATAAAAAAAAAATTATATCTTTATTTTTAAATCTGGAACTTGATTCAGTGGTGAAAGCAAAGCTGCACAAAACGAAGAAAATGTAGTTGCTCTGCTGCTCCAAAGCTAAATATTATAGCGAAAAGTTTCACGAAACTTTAAAGGAGGGTTTACACCGGGGTCAAATGAATGCGTTCTCTCAGCTTGTCGTCCAGATCACTAGCGTATCTAGAGCAGGCAATGAAGAGCATCTTACACCTTTTCCTACCAGGTATTTAGATTGAGGAACATTAGATACAATATGTTTATCCCCCACAGGGGTATAGTTGATTGCAGCTCTATATATGCCTGGATGGTGGGGGCATATTTGTTTGTTTACCAATACCTCATTTCCCCTTTAGATCTTCCAGTGCATTTGATATATCGCTCCTGTGCACACGAATATGTGCCTACTAAAAGGTGTAGTAAGAACTTTAGCCATCGGCCCATCGCGTCGTATGGCTTGGAATTGCCACTATGCTCCTACTCAGACTTCCTGGAGCTCGGCGACGCGCATTGAAAAATAAGGAAATATTCCTCGCATGAATAATTCGTGGTCTTGCAATTTATTCAAAATATACCCGTAGCTCTAAATTTAATCTGTGGCATGATATCACTCGAGCGATATTATCTGCATTTTCTATTTTAGTTTCCTCTAGAACTGTTTTCTATTCCAAAATCTTAGAAAATGAACTCTTTTAGAGTTAACTATGCTAAATAATTTTCTACACGTTCTGTTTCATACTAGGCTAGGCTATCAATAATAACAGTCTACTACTGATTTCTGTGATCTTCAAAAGTAATGATTAACTAACTATTATTCCGAAATTGAAAACCGACTCAACTTCATGTAAACTTGAGTGCTGGTTCAAGCCACAGTCAACTGAATTTTTCAGAACCAAGCGCACTAATGCCCTGAGCATCAAAACATAATACAGTATGATAGTAATGAACAGGTTAAGTGGCGGTTCTGTGATATGAACTTTTTTCGTGCATATCAGAAGTACTTTATTGATTTTCTGCAGAAAAATGTCAATGAAATTAATAGAGCCACTGCAATGGGACTATGCAGGCTCTTGTGAGACGTGGTGGAGGTGTTCTTAGATGATTCTATTACAGCATACATTAAAATTATCGCGTACATTCATTTCTTAATAATCTTACAGCAATGAACTTACAACCTAATCAACAAGGCTCAGTGCCATCACAGACCAAACTAGTTAACTGAACTGGCACCCCAATAGTACCAGCTAACGATTATCCTCACAGGAAGAGCAATATAATAATTATGTTTTCTGCTAATATTACAGCTTATTACATAAAAATCAGGTAAATACAGTCATTTCCTCCCGATGAGGCATCTGCATGGCTTAACACTATTTCACCTGATTGACTAAATACTATAACATACAATATTATCCAATAGGTATGACAGTACCACACAGCACGACCTACAGTATAAACGTAGCTACAAACTGTCTTTCATGACATTGGGCGTCGTTTATGAGGTATTGTACCTAAAAATAAATAAATAAATAACAGGGATATATATATGTCCCCGGGATGGAATAACCATGTCCCAGCAGACTGGCGTATAACTCGTGGAGGGACGCAGGTAGGCCCCTCACAGGTTATACAGTAGCTATATGCCAGGAAAAGAATAGACTGCCCAATCTGTGTCGCACTGCGATGAAAAGCAAGTGCATAGACGTGGAAACGAGATTGGAACGCAGATGCTGCATAGCAAAGAATTCCACTAATTTATGGAAAAAATAAACAATGGGAAACCGAAATTTCTAACCGTTGCTCAGTCAGTGAATGGAATTACTGAGGAATGTAACATAGCTGAATTCTGGAAACCCCATTACGCCGGTATTATAAAGTGCTTTGCTTATGATAATCATGGATTACGTTGATTGCATCTCTGATAATCTAGCTTCATCTGAACAGCAATGTGCCGTACCTCAAGTGAAGGTTATTCAATCACTCAAAAGGCAGGAACAAATTAGAGCGTATGGGGCTGACTATATCCCTGCTGAAGCCTCTTATTTATTCAACGCAACTTTACTTTACTCTGGGTGTCCTGCGAGATGGTATGATGATGGTCATCTTCCCACCAGTTCTAAAAAACGGAGCAAAATGTGTGACAGACAAGAGCAATTATCTCCCAAAGCAGTGGCCACGTCTCTTTCGAAAGTGTAAAACTAGTGCTTGAGAGACGAATGTCGCCGTACAGGATGACTGCAAACAACCAGTTTGGTTTCAAAGCAGAACATGAAACGGAAATGGCTTATCTACACTCAAACAGGTTATAAATCACTTCCGTGGCCGTGGATCTTCTATGTACCTGTGCTTTCTCGATGCTTAGGCTGCATTCTACCGAGTTCACCATTACTATATATATGTGAGTGTGTTTGGCAAACAAATACCTTCATATATTGTTCAGACGCTAAAGTATTGATTCCAAGTCAGAAAGGCTTTGTGAATTGGGGAGTTTCGATGACATCAGCTTTTGTTATGACTAATGGTATATCACAAGGAGGCTCACTCTCTCCATTTCTCTTCAATTCCCTATTGACAATATCCACACCCAACTGAAAGCAGCTGAGGTAGGATGCCATATAAATGGTGAGGCAGTGGATGCCCTCAGCTATGCGGATGACTTGGTTCATGCCTCTCCCCCATTGCACTGGGCTGTAAAAATTGCTTTTTTGATTTGAAAAAATGAAGCTGGCATTCGCTGAAAAATTGTAGTTTCGGTTTAGACTTTAAGATAATTACATATACTGAATGATAAGTGAGTAATTAATCATTTTGCGATACTTTAATTACTGGAACTCAATTTATCTTTGATTTTCAAAGAAACCTGACTCCGATTGGACTTAACTCCTAGGACTCGCACAATAAAAATACCAATGAGTATCTATTTTAATTATGGGTAATACTGTTACTACTAGTATAGCAATACCTGATTTTACGCAAAGTGTAGTTATTCTCTTAATGAATATAAGATATACTGATAATACAAGTACACGTAGGAGTTTCAACACTGATAGTTTTAGAATTCAGTTCGAAACTACTGCCAATACCATTACCTAAAAATTGAATCGTTTAACCTTTCACATATAACGTATACCAATACCACTTAATATAAGCAGTGAAGAATTCGGTGTATTATTTAATGGCGTTCACATTTAGAGAGTGCAATGCTACCAACACCGGTTATTGCGGCAAGCCTTTCACATTATTTAGCAGATCTAATAATAATAGTAATGATAAATACAAATGCTATATATTTCTGTTAAATAATGACAATGAAAAAATTTCCCCTCATTTAACAGGTCCCACATTTGAAATGATAAATACCGATGATACCACCAATATACTTTGAAGCATCAGTGTAACTCTAGTTATAGCAGTTCTCATATATCTAAAATTTCTCACACTAATACTGAAAATATTCATAATCAAACTGTATAACAACGAAGAAGTGTAGCATGATTTAACACTTCTCACAAATTCAGGACACAGTGAGAGTACCATGAGCTATCAATTCAAAATCAACCGTCACGATTTCTTGCTCCATGTCGGCGGGTGAAGGCCAAATCGGTTAGCTCCCAGTTG
>LQNS02277100.1:9773060-9823032 GCA_001587735.2 Parhyale hawaiensis
AGACTTACATTTAATCTTTACTAACGGGAAACAATCATAATAGATCGAATAAATCTGTTCAAGAAGCTGATGCAGCGCAATGTCAGGAGATGAATGTTCAAATACGTAAGCAAATACGTAAGCAACAAATGCTATATATTTCTGTTAAATAATAACAATGAAAAAATTTCCCCTCATTTAACAGGTCCCATATTTGAAATGATAAATACCGATAATACCACTGCTATACTTTGAATAATCAGTGTAACTTTAGTTATAGCAGTTCTCATGTATCTAAAATTTCTCACATTAATACTGAAAATATTCATAATCCCACTGTATAACCACGAAGAAGTGTAGCATGATTTAACACTTCTCACAAATTCAGGACACAGTGAGAGTACCATGAGCTATCAATTCAAAATCAACCGTCACGATTTCTTGCTCCATGTCGGCGGGTGAAGGCCAAATCGGTTAGCTCCCAGTTGCCCAATATTTCACCCGTTACTTTCAGAATAAGGCAGTCCTTCTCCCTTTTTTGTGGCTTATTTACTTGCCTTTCCCTCGTGCAAGTCATTCTTGCTTCTTATAAATCAGTGAGACTTTTGTTATGCCGAGCAGAGGTCACGCTATAGAATTGCAAGCTGAACTTATGAGCAGCCGTTCAACTTTGCTCGTCCTCCCGATTACACAGTGAAAGCCTCAATCGGAGATACATCACGTACGAAAGTACAGTACGTAACTTGTACGACGTGCCAGCTGAACATGCGCTCATAAGTTGAACGTGCGATTATTTCGTGTGGCGTAGGTTTCCTTTTCGGGGAAACGGGACAGGTATATCTCACAAAATTTTCGCAGAATTAAAAGTTCCGGGAATTTTTTTTTTGCTTCCTGAAAAATCAGGGAAAACTGATGTACATCACTTGGTGCTGGTGGTGCACCTAAATCCACACCGTGGATTAGTGTGAATTTTTCTGAAATTGGTTGAGAATCCATGACTTTCCTCGTATCAACACCAAAATTCAATCATTTGTTCCTTTTTACAGCATAGAGAGTTTCTGTAATTTTCTTGAAAATCTGTTCATGACATTTTGAGATATACTGCTAAGAAATATTTCAATCTGACAAACTGTAATGAAACACACAAATGGACGGATCATCATCAAGTTTAATCAATTTTGTCTTTTACCATTAGTAACAATTCCAGTAAATTTCATAAACCTTCATTCATAATTTTTTGAGTTATTGTGCCAACAAGCATAAAATCAAACACAACAACAAGCACACAAACGAACAAACAGATCATCACAAAAGTTTGGTCATTTACTCTGCGTAATATACCTAACAACTCATGCAAAATTCATAAAAATCCGGAAATAGCTTTATCAATTATGGCAACGAGAAAAATGAGGCAGGCAAACAAACTAACGGACGGATCTTCACCGAAAGTTAATCATCTGTTCCTCCTAACATACCTAACAATCCCTGTGAATTTCGTTGAAACCCGTCCATAACTTTTTGAGTTATCTTGGTGACTGACAGACAAACAAACAAACACAACGAAAATAAAACTTCCTTGGCGGAGGTAAAAACTGAACAAATCCCTGTAGGCCATGACTGTATTCTTTACCTCCAGCATCAGTGTATCGTTTCTTTTATATATATATACTATTCAATGGAAACATTTTTGAACGAGTGCGTTTTAAGGCATGGAAGACCGGCTGTAGGTGAACAGGCTCTGAAACAGACATAAACCCTGCCGAAGAGGACAATGAAGGAGGAACCTAGGCGTTGTGTGGTATAGCTTTAAGCGATGGGCTAGGTTACGGGCCGGCCTTGTAGGTATACAGATAAGCCCAGAGGAAGATTTCATACCATCACGTTCAGACCGGAGCTCATTCCGCCTTCTACAGTATATCGCAAACCTGGGGCGGAAATGCCATGGTATATTCAAGCCCATGCCTTGAAATCACCAATAACATCACTCGTGTAGACACTAATATTAACTAGTCTGCTCCCTGGAACATTATATGCTACGTTGTATTTAATCTTAACTACTGAGCAGTTATATACATACCTTGCTGCCTATCACTTCTAACCTATTCTAAGCGATGTATCATAAGGTGTAAATAACGTTCACATCACCTTACGTGTGTGGAATCACGATGCTGATTCTTTTTTTGTTGGATCGCAGCTAACGACCTTTGGGAAAGCCAGCAGCGGCATCCTATTGATCCTACTGTAATTACAGTATATTCTGCTTGCTCCTCCCTCCGCTGCTCAGTACGACCGTTACGCTCTCAGTTTTGAATAGGAGAAATTTATTGAACACTAAAATTCTCATTAAAAAATAATTTTGGGCTGTGGAATTTCCGCAGGTTCAAACTATAGTTAACAACACTTTAATTTAGTCTTACAAAGAGCTTCGTGGTATTTAAAGAGCTTTGAAGAGGGCGGTGGGGACAAAATTTATCTAATATGTTGTGGATAAAATAAAAAAGCTGCAGCATAAAACAGTAAACGTTTGTTTCTGGACTATGGATGCAAGGTTATACATACAACCATGCTCCGCAATTGTGTAACGTAAAGCAATAAAAGTGGGTTTATACAGATAGGGGTTGCAAAACTCAGCCCCACGGTTGATGCACGAGGCCTCTGACCTCCAAAACACAACATGCAAAACGATCCATATGCTTGGAACGACAATTTCCGTGACGGTGACTACAACTTAACGGGCTGGAACAACAGGGGAAAGTAATTCTTATTGTTAAATGAAATTCATTAAAATTTTATAAGCTAGTCGAGAGTTAATCATTTGCACTTGCTCTATATAGTGTAAACTCTGAAGTTGTTGATGCGGTTCCGGGATTTTTTTAATAGTATTGAGAAATGGGGCAAAAGAAGTCAGACCAACGGAAGCAGTGTCGTAAAATTTGTCGAGAAATTTTCATATTTTATGATGTCCTTTAGTCTAAAGAAGTTATTTTATCATCCAGTTCGTATTTGAGAGTAGAATTTTTCTACCAAGACAACGGTTGATATTACATTAAATCATGAATCATACAATTGAACTCAGGAATGCCGTCATGTAAGTATTGTTGGCAAAATACAGGCTTGATTCAAATGAAAAATAAAATGTACAACAAATAGAGTAAAATAAATAACATTGTAACGCACGATCCAATAGATAATTAATGAGCAAACAAACTGATTGCTCATGAAACTGTTATACTAAACGGATGTCGCTCTCTATCTATAACATCTAGTCTCAAAAGTTTCCTAGATTTGTTCTACCCATTTTAACGTTATTGCTAACTTCTATACCTATGCAACTTGGGCAGAATCAATATTATTATTCAAATTTTCCCATATTTTCACACCGCTGTACTACAAGAGAGGTTGAATCAATATTGTCATTTTCCCTCGGCATGTGACCTCGCCGTGCAGCACCACCGGTCACCTCATTAAGCATAAGGGCAGGTGTGGGGACCTGCTGAGGTCAGTGTAAGTGCAACTGCTGTAGAGTGCGGGTGTGTGTCGCTGTGGATCTTACCGTCGTCTGTGAAGCCTTTTACTCAGTCGATCAGGTATGGATATGCTGCAAAGTTGCAAATGACTACCATTTATTATTTCAAAAAAGTAAACATGAGTCTACGTGTTTATCCTAGGATGATAGTTAACTAAGCAAAAAGGGTTAGAGCGAGAGTAAGTTGCATTCTTGATTTCTCTTTCGAGCAGGCCAAGCGCATATCCACTCGCAAAAACCCATGCCCAGGTAACTCTCGGTTTCTACACCTGCTTGACAAGATAGATATTATGCGTTTACTTGTGTATCTGGCCGTCATGAAATGACATTCATGAATGATTTACTTCAACATGATCCCTGTTTCTTGTTTTGGAGACAACTCAAGAACGAGTTAATGCTATACATGGCGTCTAAGTAATGTATCAGAATCGGAAAACTAGTGCTAAGTATAAAAAGTATTCTTAGACTAGGTTTCCAACCAAACGTCCATAGGTTAAAGGCACTAAATAAATAACTTTTATTAAGAACGCAATGGGTTTACAAAATACGTTTATAAGCTTACAAGTACAAACAGAGTAGCCAAAGTTCAACCTAGTGATTAAGCCTCAGTAAGAATAAATATATATAAATATGATACCATTTTATGTATATAAACTCCCATGGTATCTTCCGCATCACCTTTACCATCTTTTTCGCGTTCTGTTAACTGCCGCTGTCTTATACCGAGCCCATAATTTCCCAGTATCTTATCTTTATGGAGCTTGGCAAGAGAAAATATCAATAGTTGATTTACAAATGTACCACCATAATTATATACATAAATGTGCTACAGAAATGATCAAGTTGGGTTTTTGCTCACATAAAAAAAGTATAAAATCTGGTGCCCAACATAACGCCTCTTCCCTATCCGATGGTTACCAGCAAGGATATTAGTATTATGTGTTTACTTATTGGGTGTTCCACCGGCGAACAATAACGGCAAATGAACTACACAATAACTCATTTTTTGTGCATGGTCGTGTTGGTTATTAAGCGAATGCTGTTTACTTGGTCTATAATTTAAGATATCAAAAGGGATAAGCGCGTCAGCCGCTTTTTTGTTCTTAACTCGTACATTTGACAATTTCAAGTTTCTCGTGCTTATAAAGCACATTGCAGAAGTATACTTTAAATTGAGAAATGTGTTAGTGTTTTAGACAAATGAAAACCGACTGACTTTTCTTCAGTATTTATACCAGACAGTTTGCGACAGCGATGTTGTCATTCTATCGTTTGCTTGTTTGCATCAGAATAATATGACCTACCAGACGGAGCGTGACCTGTTGGGTCTTCATCATGATCATTTTTGTTTTTACAAAAACAACAAGTGTTATTCAGCTGGTCATAGACCACACGCTATTCGACCTTCTACTGCTGCCCGTACTGGTCACTATCAACAGCTTCTTTGCTTCTCTAACGAATATTCAACACTCAGCCTGTCACAAAGTCAATGTATATGTTACGTATTCCCGTTGTATTTCCCGCAGCACCTTCGAATTCAACATGCCCGGTCTTGCAGCTGAGGTTTAACTTCCGTATCACAGATACAATTTAATTGAATATTCTTCCCTGGAATTTCTTGCCATCTTAAAGCAAAGAAACTGTGTGCAAACAAGACATAAATAAATAAATAAATAAATAAATAAATAAATAAATAAAATTAATAGACTTTTAGTATAATATAGATAGGTGTTCAGCGACACAAAACAATAATGACGTGACAGCTGTCGTGAAGAACGTATGAGGAGCGTTTCTGAGTATGCATCTTATTTTGTCTGACGCCGTATTTCCCTTGCCCAGGCCGTATCTAAGATACGGCCGGTTACTGTGGCTATAAGGACACCATACAACTTCTGACACTCACATCAGAAATTTCTGCTTCAGAGCATTGCAGCTCTGGAATTAGGATCCTTCTAATGCCCGGGCTACCCTATGCATTCGCAAACACAATCGATGCAAGGAACCAAAGACTCGCATGTTATTTATGCTACCGTATCTATGCTATCGATTTTAAATATGTATCGAAGCGGCACGCGCGCTGCTCAACCTAGCAACCAGCTGGGCGTGCGGATAAATAGGTGGCTTAGATATAATTTGCTACGCAAATAGTTTATTATACAAAAATTAAAATAAATATATATTGCCCTATATAGCCCTATATTATATATATTAAATATTGATATTCGTTTTTCTCTAAATTTCAGTATTCATCTTTAATAATTAAAACTTGAGCATTGTCTCTATGAGAATATTTGTTAAAAAGGGCTTGCAAAGTTCTGAAGAAAGTTTACCACTTTCCGTTTAAGTTTCATCCGAAACAAAATATGATCACATTACGCATCCGGCGGTATATTCATCTGTATATATTCATTCAGCCTCCAGCCGTACGTAGTGAATTACACAGAGCAACCATGATCTTGGCTCAAGTACACTAGGTGTCGGTTCCTTCTCCCAGATGATATATTTTACTATCTAACTTGGAATAAGTTTCACACTACGCATACATGATACAAGTCCAGGTAAAAATGAAGTAGAGAATTTCGATCTGAGGCGTTATCACAGGTTCCGGCTTGTAAGAAGAACGGTTCACGTTTATATGAAACTTGAGGAAAAAAAATGTTATTGGTGTTTGTATACCATGCTATAAAAAATACCGAAGCTATTCTCCCTAGCATCGCTTCCGTTATCCGGGTTAATGCTGGCGACTTTGCCATTCAGAATACGTTCCATCTGCCTCCTTGGCATTATATTTATGACATGGCAGTATGACCATGATGTTAAAAATTGCCGATGGTATAAATGTAAATACTTTGGGTTGCTGACAAATGTTTGTCCGACGGATCTTCATGAAATTCATAGGAACTGATATAGGAATGCCTCGAACAAATGCTTAGATTTTGGTGATGCTCCGTCTCTCCGTTTGTCTCTTTATCTGTTAGTTACATAAATCAAACAGTTATAGAAGGATCTCCATGAAATTAACAAGAATAGTTAGAAATGTCACGAAGGACAGGAAAATTAAATTTTGGTGATAATTCTTCTGTGCTTCAGCTTGTCTTCATGTCTCTTTTTATTCTATTGGTTAGTAACATAACTATAAAAATAATGGTCGGATTACCACAATTATTACAGCAACGGTTAAGAACGTTACAAGGAACAGTAGTTCTAATTGTGATGATGATAAAAAAACTTTTGTTTCTTAGACTATTTCAAATTTTCTTCAGCATTGCACTGGTTGGCGGAGGTCTGCGCTTTCAGAGTCCTTTTTGAGTTTATTTATTTTATTATTATTGATATACTTCTGAATAAAATGATATAATTCTTATAATTACTAATATTATTCATCACGAATAGTAATACATCATGTTATTCCCACTCTAATGGAGTATCATAGCATGCAATTTATCCAAGGGAAGGGGCGGCCGTGGTATCAAATGCAATTGGATTCACGCGACATCTTCTTGGTGCACCTACCTTAAACCCCCTGAGACTCTTCAGATGAAGTCCAGGTGACGTTGCTCACATCACCTCCCGCGTGGGGAGTCACGATGCTGGGTTCTTCTGTTGGGTCGCAGTGCAGGAAAGACTCCGTGATCATGGCAAGGAAGTTTCGAGCACGCAATTTTATCTTCATAATTATGACAGTTAATTGGGTTCACACCGCAGAGGCGCTGCCCCTCTGAGGTGTTGGGGTAGATCGGTGAGGAGACTGTTTGGTAGATAAAGTGAATAAAGTGAAAGCATTCAACGCTATCAACAGGTCGGTGTTAGCACGTTCGTTAGCTGTTATGCCTCTTTCTTTAAACTAAGTGGCCCACGGCGGCGGTAATACTTTCACTTGTAATTTTATACCGATGGCTTGTGCTGTAAATAAATTACTTTTATGATCGGCTACACTTTGCTACAGTATTACTGCACAGAAAGTCTAAAAGTAATGATCTAGGTTTTAATTGGTGCTAATAACAGAGATAAGAAAAACTAAAAGTTCACTAATTGCAGAGGATAAGAATTCCTCTGCATTTCCTCTGCAATTAGTGAACTTTTAGTTTTTCTTATCTCTGTTATTAGCACCAACTAAAATTTAGATCATTACTTTTAGACTTTCTGTGCCGTAATATTAGCTGAAGTTTATAAACTTCACTTTTGCTACAGTACTTTTATACTCAAGCTGTCCATAAATACATACATAATTATGACCTGCGAACGAAGCGGAAGAGGTGATAATGTTTTCGTTGAAGATTTAAGTATATGTATATATTTGTCTGTCCACCCAAAAACTGGTAGAGGGAGTTGAGCCATGTTCATAATTGTTTGCAGAGAGTCTAGTGGGTTCACCTATAGATCTGACCCACGCCAAAAACTAAATTATCTGGCCATCAAAAATGACGACGATGAAAGTTGTTCCCACCGCGGGTGATGTTCTTACGCCACGAAACGTATAGCTATACAGTGTATTCAGCACTTGATATCGTTCTATATTTACTTTTAAAATAGTTATGTGTTTACATTTTTCGTTACAAGAACCGATGAAAATGGATAAGCAAAAATTAGCCCGAGCTGGAAACCTCAACATTGAATGCAATGTTGGATTGACCAAGCTGAAATGTAATTTTGTAGACATCAAAAGTACCTCTTGACAGTGTAGTGGATATCTACTGTCACGTTCTTCCATCATCAAAGCATTATTTGTTTTAAGATTGCGGTTCGTAAATTTCATTAGATACACGATGAAAAAGGATGAGATACTTGCCAGTTAAAGTTACGCCAGCAGTTAAGAGTATAATTGCTAAAACGAATACAGAACACTAAGGTTTCATTAAAGTAGTTATATACGTTGCTACATCACAATGGTGCTGGCCACTAATTTATCAGGAATTCATGTACAGGATTCGTTCCACCAAATATTATTTTTAGCGACGAGATTTCCTTCCTATAATTGCCTATTTTCTGGTCGCAAGTACTGTACATAGACATGACCTCTACTGTGGAGGTTTATAGCGTGATCGCAGTGGAATTTTCCATTGGCCCCACAGTGGAATACTCCCATGGTCCCGTTGTAAAGTTTCCATGGTCCCACCTCGGAATTTTCGCAGGTGCGATAGTTTCACTTAGTAGTTTTGTCTTATCGGTGTTCTGTAATCGGCAAAGTTGTTGTATTACTTATATTTACAGTTTCATTGCGTTGCTGAGTGACCGGTGGGTAATACTTTTCAAGGGGATGCACTAGCCCGTTTCTCACAACATCTTCTACCCAAGCAACGAATAGCTAACATGATCAAATATGCTTTCCCAGTAGCGTCGGCTGGTCGCCAAAAATGTGTCTTGTTTGATTTGAAAAGACGATTATTAGCTTTAGTTAACTCATCAATTTTTTTTATCACCTTGTCGTACTTGAAGACAAGAACCCACTAGAGCTAGTACAGCTGTACCGTGACGCAATTTCTCCCAAATACTGGGAATGCACAAGCCCGTAGAGTTCATACAGTTTTAGCGTGATGCAATATTCCGGCTGGCTAGGAAGGCGCCAGCAGCGGCATTACACAACTGACAAAGTTTGCGTTCCAAGCGAGGGGTCAGAGGTCGACGATAGCTGCGACTTGGGGAAGAAAGCGACAGTTTGCTGTGTGTATCTTGCACCTGCGGCACGCGTTTGTGTTTACAATGGCTAAGTACTCTTTGTGTGGCTTGTCTTTGAGGCTCACGTTTGTCTGTAAAATGGTTAATTAATCTTTATATGCCTCATAGTTACAGCAGGTGTTCTTGTTTGCACTGGTTGTGTTTTTTTTTGCTTGTCTTGCACCTGCGGCATGCGTTTGTAAATTTATTTACAAGAGTTACGTATTCCTGTGCGTGTTTCACGGACAGTTTGTCTTACGCACCCAAGTAAATATGAAAAAAAATTATGATATTTGCGATAAGAGAACCGAACGAACACGCAGTGTTCACGAATAATCGATTACATGGTTAATGGTTTTCCTCTATTATTACCTCCGCCAAGGAGGTTATGTTTTCCTCGGGTTTGTTTGTCCGTCCGTCCATCTGTCTGTCACCAAGATAACTCAAGAGTTATGGACCGATTTTGACGAAATTTACGGGATTGTTAGGAAAGTTAGGAGGAACAGGTGATTAACTTTTGGTAATGATCCGTCCATCTGTTTGTTTTTCTGCCTCATTTTTCTTAATGCCATAGTTTAAAAGTTATGGGCGGATTTTCATGAAATTTACACGAGCTGTTAAGTACATCACGAAGAGTAAACGACCAAATTTTTGCGATGTGTTTGTCGCCGTGTTTGATTTTATGCTTGTTTTAGCGCAATAACTCAAAAAGTTTTGAATGGATCTTTATAAAACGTTCAGGAGTTGTTAGTAATGTTAAAAGATAAAAGACATAAATGATTAAATTTTGGTGCAGATAGGTTGGATCGTTTGTATGTTTGACTTATGTTTGTCATAATGATTGTTAGCAGCATAACTCAAAAAGTTATGAACGGATCTTCAAGAAAATTGCAAAAAATGTTCATACTATCAAAAGGCACAAATGATTAGATTTTGGAGTTGATACAAAGAAAATCATAGTTTCAGAGCCAATTGGATTTTTTCGTTACCGTTGCCTTACTTGGCGGAGGCATGCGCTCTCAGAGTGCTCAAGTTGCTCATGTAATGTAGCACAAAGACAGCTAAGCGGAAAGACCTCGGACGTTAATGTGGCTTAATTTTCGTGCACAGTGGAGAGAGAAGACCAGCTAATGAGCATGATTTTCTTAAACGCGTGAAAAACATTCATTTTTAAAAAGGTATAACGAAGAATGGTAAGTGAAAATGGGTGTCTTGAACACTGCAAAAATCCTTTTCTTTTGAGAAAGAAGAGTTAAACTACTGTTTGTAACTCTACTTGGTTATCGTGGACCATTTAAAAACGTAATTATCTTTATGTAAGGCAGTGCAAAGCTCTACGATTGAACATGGTTATCTTGACCACTTTCGAAATGTAATTGTCTTTAAGAAAGGTAGCACAAAGCTTTAAGAGTGAGCATGGTTATCTTGACCACTTTCGAAATGTAATTGTCTTTAAGAAAGGTAGCACAAAGCTTTAAGAGTGAGCATGGTTATCTTGCACGCTTTCAATACGCAACTTTTCCTACCGCACGCGATTTACGGCGAGGACTCCAGGCCAACTCTCTCTCTTGGTTTGGTGATCTACCAGAGAAACGAACTTCCGCTTCACGTCGGGGCTTAATAGTAAGAGTTCCTGTTGAGAGAGAGAGAGCTCTTTTTCTACCTATAGTCATTGAAATTAAATAAATACTAGAATTATTGGCTTATATAAACGAGAACTTGAGTCTATCTGGTAAACAATAGCTCTTTGGCGCATGCACCATCACCAGAACGAACACAAGCTACCATCGTTGCTGTTGCGAGCCAATAACTGACCCAAGCAGATAGATGCGGAAGCACAGATTCATGCAACACTCACTTCGCTGTCCCTTATACTGCCACGTTTCTATTTACGAAGATGATGATCATCAGGCTGCAAGCGTATTGTGCATTGTTCATAATATAACGATGACAACGAGCACGAATAATGAAATTTGTTTGCCGTCATTGCCAACGGCTGGTCACACGGGTGAAAATCATTAAATATTTATTGTGAATTTAATTGTCATATTGAACAACAGGCTTACATTACATTGAGGAACGCATTTACTTTTTATATCTTATCTGCATACACCGGGGAATGCCAGTTGAGGGACTTCGCGGCCAATTAACAGAAATGCCCTTAAGACTTTCCTTATCAGATGTGACCTCGAGCACAAACTGTGATGAATCCATCACGATATATGCTACCGTCAACTATGGCTCTACCCTTTTCTTTGTGAATTACATATACTGTATGAGAAGTTAATATTAATTTCCTCCCTACAACTACTTTTCTACATAAAAAAAGGAGACATATTCCGTGCCCTAGCGGCGCACGAGCCTGTGGTAAAACACTGGAATCGTTCGGCGCAATATAGGCAGCGTGCCACTGAAGCGCTAGTAAAACTTCTACTACTACTTTACTCGCTCAAAAAGTATGATAAACCAGTGTCTATTCGGAGAGAGAGGTTCCCAACTTGGCTTACCAAATCAATGCATCAAATCACTATATAATAAACACGAATGTCCGTTTGCATAATTTTATATACTTATATGTATATTTGTGTTCATCGTGTCGCGCTCTTATGCATATAGGTACGTGAAAATAGGACAGGATGAAGATTGTGTCCATCCTATCGCGCTGTGATGGAAACCAACGAGTGAAAATTATACCAGGTGGAGATGATCGCCAAAGTAAGAAATCATGAAAAATTAACGAATTCTTGTTCTGCCAACGTTGAAATTCAAACAGCGGAGACACCCAAAGCTTAGCTTAGCATTCTCAGGGATCCTGACAATTACTTTCTTCCAAGTTCACGGAGCATAAATAGAGCAAACGATTAATTAAGCAAAGAACTGGTTATTTTTTAGCGTACAGTAGAACTAAGGAAACAAGCGGAGAATACAAGAAATTCGTTGCACTAATTATTACTATTATTATTTTTTTAATTTATTTTTTTTTCTTGGCGACATGGCTATTTGCGTGAGAGAAAAAATTTCGCTCGATACACGATATTATTCAATACAGAAAGTTTTTTCCTTTTATTGTTTATGACAATTTTAAGCAGTCTCTTATTAATATATAAAACTAATGTCAGCTGCCATTTTCTACATGTCATCAGAAATAAATAAATCTTTAAATAACCCTGCGCTGAGGCTCAGCTGTGAAATTAGTGCTGCACGCTGCCCCTGCTATCAGTGAAATAAACACGGATAAAGTGCTGCCCTAAAGCCAGCACGCATTGCCGTGCATAGACGGACATTACGTGCTTGGCGCCCTCGTGTGGCACGAAATTTGCAGTTTTCGTGCTACCGGAGCACGTCAACACAGGTATTTCTCGTCAGTGCACGGCAATACGTGCATGTCATTACGTCAGCACACGCGGAGATGTGTTGGGTTTGGCACAATATTTTTGATAATGAATAGTAAAAGTTCTTGTCTTCTGAACATTGATACCACCTTGTGATTTAATTAAACAATTTTTATCAGTGCATTTTTTTGCTATCAAAAAAGAACAGTAAGAGTATTTGTTCGCTTTTTTGCGGGATGTATATTCAATAATAAAAAATAACAAAAACAAAAATTGGCGCATGTACAATGTTCCGGTTTTCTGTGAATAATTTTTATAGCTTTATAAAATCTCATTGTGACGAAGCGAAAGCGAGAATGTACTGGCAACAATGTGATGTGTGTTTTCGGCACCCAGCGTCCCTGGGGTAATGTCTGTTCAAGGCCGACTGCTCGGTGCATGTCAGTGAGTTGTGTCCTAAACAGACGCTGCCTCAGCCTGTAGAGTCCGGACATATAACGCACAATGTCCCCCATACAGCACCGCTTTTGCATGGCTACAGCAGACAGTTCATTATGAGTTCATTGGAGTATCATTCTAACACACTAGTTGTTTACTGAAGTCTTTCTTGTAAAATACTTTATATTATTTACTATTAGAGTAAGATGGCAAACACTGAGTACATTCTATCCAAGAATTGTAGGAAACTGCGTTGATATTCAAGTCGCTTATTCATCTTCTGATGTTTCTTCTGGTAAGAACAATTTTTCTTCTGCAAATATATCGAGAGCCCCCTTTTTTATAGTAAATTAGTCCACACCTCCTTGTACAGTGTATATATACATATATACAGTATATTTAGAAGGGGTTTCCGCAACTCGCCCAACAGTTTTTAGTTTTTCAACTCTTGTATCGACCTTCAGATATTTGGATATGGTAATTTTTTTCTCCCTTGGTATTAAGTATAAAACTTATCGGTTCGGAAGGGCGCCCAAATATCAATACATACAGTATATGTTTGTTTGCATTTTTAGTCTAGGTGTCAAGTATCAAACTTCCGGCAACTCCCCTTACTGCCACCATTATTTATTTTTCTCTCTCTCTCTCTCCCGACTTCGATTTTGTAATTTTCAGTTACCCTTCACTTGTGCCTGGAAATAGCGCTGTGTGTCCATTCATCTGCCATGAGAAAGTCGTCCGGCTCGTGAGATCGTGCCGAGTCTTGCTGACTCATCAGTTTCCCCTCTCTCTTTTTCTCCTCCTGGACGCAGCGTTAGGATGTTATGGTCAGGTTGTTATAAGCATTGCTTCTGATGTAAATTATAATTTGTTTAACCCAATTTCTTACATTAGACAAAGCGTTTAGTTGTTATAAGGCCTGCATTTAATTGAATCCATTATATATATGTTTAATATAACTTCCTCCCTATGACAAACCGTTAGATTGTTATACGCATTGCGTCCGATTAAATCCATTATTTATTTAATTTAATTTCCTGCCTTGAACAAAGCGTTAGGTTGTCATAAGCATTGCTTTTGAATTCGTCCATTATTTGCTTGACCTAATTTCTTTCCTTGGACACAGCGTTTCGTTGCTCAAGTCAGGTTATTATCAGCATTGCATTTAACTTAATCCATTGTCTCTGTAACCCTATTCATACCAGGTTGTGTAACTTTGCTACAAGGGTCCTTAGTCCTTGTGTATTCATACAGGTGGGAGCGTTATAGCGGAGTAACACATCGTGGTATAGATAGGTACACTGCAATAATTGCTATTCGAATATCTGCGCGCCTCCGCGTGCATTATTAGAAAATACATAAGGGCTATTTCCGCTCAGCACGTTCACGATATGGCGTGTATTACCGTTCGGTACACGGGAAAGCGTGCTGTGCTGATTCTGGGACAGTATTATTCTAAGTGATAGGATGTACACCTTGCATATTTTGTAATATGTTTACGACACAGCGAATTAGAAAATTCAAGGCAATTATCCGATATTATCGGACGCCCAGCCCTCATAGTCGTAGACATCACGTAAATGATTTTCTGGTCGGGCGGAGAAATTTCGACTCCGCCTCCTATATCTTGCCCGTGTCAGACTTACTCTCACTTCATGGATCTCCAAATATCCCGAATCAGACCAGCACCACTTAATTTGGCTTCGTGGATCCACAACATCCGAATCAGACCAAAGCCAATTTCACGGTCCTCCAAATATTCCAAATCAGAGCAACTCCAACTCTGACTTCAAGGATGAGCCAGTTTCTGTCTTCTTGGGCCCTGCCTCCCCCCATCTACCTCAAATACCCTACTGGCTTCGCCCCGACTGAGCAACCCTGACTGCATGGGTGCTGGTCGTACAACCTGCCTGCTCTGGCAGAAGTTAGAGCGTCGGCATGCTAGTATTTCAATAAAAACATTAAAATTTATTTTACTCATCTATGATACTCCTATCGACCTACAAAGCATTGAGTATCTCCTCGAACCTTAATGTGGAGACGACTTTTTTTCATCGAGTACGGTCCATATGAGCGACTTGAAAGCTAGGCTGTATTGACAACGGTATTTTGTGTGCCCGTTCGAGGCTGCAGACTCAGTCAATGTCAAGATGTTGTCGCAAGATGTTGTGCTATGCTGTGGGCTATGAGTTTCCTGGCGGACTCTAGCTTGTAGATATACTTATCACACTATGTTTTGTAAATATAATGACATAAATTTTGAAATTTTCTGGATGCTTATCGCAGCCCACAAAAGGTTCAATATAGGTTCATACTTCTATAGTCCACTCGTATATCAATTTCCTCTTATAGTTAGAATAAATTCCTCTCAGAAATTTAAGAATGTCTGCAAGAAAAACTCGCCGTACCGCTTCCTTCGTAATTTTTCTATTTTAGGTCACTCTCGCTTTATGTTGATTTTTTAACCATAGGATCTGGACCTGAACAGGGGAAGCAAGAACTGCGCATGTACTTTCTTACAGTACCATCGCAAAAAACTGTCTCGGGTCAATTTATTACCAGACACAAAAACAAAGCTTGCCATACCAGGCGGTAGTGAATCCTTACCACCATTAGTAATGTGGCTGAATGAGAGAGTGAAGTAATTCTCTCCTGCCAGTGAAGTGAGAAAGAGAATGAGTTTTAGCCTATAAATGTCAATATATATTTGTATTTATTTCTTTCCACCAAAAAAACTGCCAGAATGAATTGAGCTATCATCAGAATCTCTTGGAAGCAGTCAGATGGGTTGACCTAGATATGAAAAATTCAAATAAACTGCTGACTCAGCGCTTCCAACCCCCCTCCCCCCTCTACCGCGGATGATGGTCTTACGCCACGACGCGTTCTAGTTTTGTATTTGTCAATGAGGAAACTAATATTGCATGCGAAAAGGAAATTTGGCAAGACTGTCACATTCAAATACTTGCTTCTCCTGAATACCTGGTCATTTCCGTCTCCTTCTCGTATGATTACCTCCGCCAGGGAGGTTACGTTGTCGTCGGGTCTGTTTGTTTGTCTGTCTGTCACCAAGATATCTCAAACAGTTAAGGACGAACTTTGGTGAAAATCATAGGGATTGTTAGGTATGTTAGGAGAAACAGATGATTAACTTTTGGTGAAGATCCGTCCAACCGTTTGTTTGTTTTTCTGCCTTATTTTTCTCAATGCCATAACTCAATAAGTTATGGACGGATTTTTATGAAATTCATATGAGTTGTTAGGTATATCACAAAGAGTAAATAACCAAATTCTTGTGATGATCCGTTGGTTTGTTCGTTGGTTTGTCACTTTTTAATTTTATGCTTTTTAGCACAATAACTCAAAAATAATGAATGGGTCTTTATGAAATTTATGGGGTTGTTAGCAATGTAAAAGACATAAATGATTAAATTTTGGTGCAGATCGGTTCGTTCGGTTGAATGTTTCACTCTTGTTTGCCATACGTTTGTTAGCAGCATAACTCAAAAATTTATGAAGGGATCTTCAAGAAAATTGCACAAGCTGTTATTGCTATCAAAAGGCACAAATGATTAGCTTTTGGAGTTTATACAAAGAAAATTATGGTTTCAGAGCCAATTCGAATTTTTTTGCAACCGTTGCTTCGCTTGGCGGAGGTATGCGCTCTCAGAGTGCTCTAGTTCTTGATGACTTGAGACTATCCATCGCTTTTCTCTGCCCCCGGTGCTCACTAGATATATCAACATTTTGTGGTGGACTTAATTTTCGACCATTTCCCCCTTTTTGGTCATAAAATGCAGCTACTTGAAAAAGCATCCCTAGTCTCTCAGTAGTTAAAGCTATATTAGGCTCACAATCTGGAAGGTAACACGTATTATTAGAAAAGCACTCTTTAATTTACAGAACTCATTAATGCGACGTTATCATCGGTATGCGTACGTCATGAGTTGAAGTATCTCATGAGTAGGAGTGTGCCATGAGTAGGAGTGTGCCATGAGCAAGAGTATGTCATCAGTATCAGCAATTTATGGGTATGAGTTTCCCATAAGTTATAGTATGACATAAATACAAGTCAGCCAAGACTATGACTTTTGCTATGAGTATGCCATGAATATGCTAATAGTGTGAGTACCTATACCATGAGCATCAGCATGCCACGAGTATGCCAGCCGCACAGTCTCTCCAGTTCTTCCCTGTGTATCATAGATACGACCTTTACTTAGCCTTCGAGACACATTCTCCGAGCTCAGGATCGGTTCCGGTTTGTGCGAGCGACAATTTCCGCTTTTATGGATGTTTTCTTGCGCCGGTGCTCTGCACTCTCACTCTCCTTACTTCTGTTGTGTAACTGTTTCCGTTCCTGACTATCTGAACTTTTTAGTTTAACGTTATCCGATTACATAAAAGCATTAAGCGTTCCGCTCGTTACTTTCATTACATGTTTTTAGAAGTCGTTCTGGCGTTCTCGGTCGGTTACAGAGACAAAAAAAAAAAAAAAAAAACAACAATGCGCACAGTTGTCTTCGTCTAATATGTTTACCTGTCTCTTTAAAATTTGCACTTCGTTGCTTCTGAAGCCCGTCATTACTAGTGGCATACCTTAAGGCTAATAACGCACCATGATAATAGTACTGTACTGGACAGGTTATGTTCGTCGATATTATGTAGTAATGTACTTTAATATTCACTTTACATCCAATGGCTTAAACTCACAGCACTTCCTCAAAAATCACTTTATTCCTCTTGCGATTTCCCTTCTCAAGAAAATTCAGCACTACATCGCAACAGCTTTGCTGACTTCATTACTTCAAGTCAGAGGGTAATTACATACCTTCATTTCCCACCTACTGCTATTTTTATCCCCGAAATGACTTGCCATTGGGCCCGGCCTCTTTACAACATCTGATTAGGTAGATGAATTGTAAAATACAGGTTGAATATTGTACTTTTTCACCTTTTGACCGGTGCAAAAACCTGGTGAATCACCATTTGCTTGACCAGTGTTATTTTTCAGCTGACCTGGTTATTGGATGACCTCGACTTCACCCGCATTATTCTTTCAGCTTGACCTGGTTAAAAGATGGCCCCTATTTCACCCGTGGTATTCTTTCAGCCTGACCTGGTTAGTGGATGACCTCGACTTCACCCGTGTTATTCTTTCAGCCTGACCTGGTTAGTGGATGACCTCGACTTCACCCGTGTTATTCTTTCAGTCTGACCTGGTTGGACGGCTATCAACTGTTATGCTTCTTGCCCTTTCATCTCTCCAAATGCATGTCGCGTCCATAGAGCGCCTTTGTTTACATTCGTTCTGCGGCTGCGTTGGGAAGATCAACGCTCTTACACAACCGACTTTCTCCGAACGTAACCGAAATTTTGGCCGTGTATGGATACGCTGTTCGTAGATGCGGTGACGTGAAGGTTGGTCTACCGAAGAAAATTCTTGGCCGTCCCCAAAGCTAATATTGCAAAACACTTTCTAGAGCGGCGTAAAATTCCGTAGGGGTGATGCAGCAAGCGTTATTGTTACTTTTTTTACACGGTATCATTTTCCGAGGTATCTTTGTATTCGGTATCATTACTAGCAGTATCTTTTCGTGTTTTAGTTTTAAGCGATTATCTTTATACATCGTAAATTTTTTCTTCACAGTGCACATATCTTCTTACACGGTACTTACTACCCCTGTATCTTTCTACTTCACACGATGTCTTCTCTAAAGGTTCTTTTTTCATTGCATCATTACTTTAAACCCAAGATCTTCTTACACCGTACCTTTTTTTCAATGCAATTTTTACAGCAAATGATATCCTCTTACCCGGTATTTTTACACGCTATACCAGCTAATAAACATCTACCCCAGAGCACGCATTTACACAGCGCTAAGTTTTGCTCACCTGCTATGACATTACAAATTTTCCCTCAGAGCATGCAATATCCGTGGAAAAATTCTCTACCTTTTCTGTATCCCACCTCAGAGTATGTCTCATATGTTTCTTTATCTCGACTTTCTCGATCACACTAACTCAAACTGTGGCCCATTCCTTTCACCATTAAATTGGTGTCAAGGAAATGCTTGTGCATCAGTTCAATTTATTCAATTTATTCTTTCCGCTCTGGCCTTCAATGTTGCGAGTGTCTATGGGGCAACCCCAGCTGGATCTCTTGTCCGTTCATTTAATTTACACCCGTCTGGGGTAACCTTCAGGATTTCACTGACCCTTTCACTGCTGAAGGAGTCGCTCCCTCTATACCTGGCGGTATTCCCAACATGGGTGCATGTGCTCGGAAAAGTATTGTCCCAAAACCAGCACAATTTCCCTCTTACCAGTGGAAAATACCAACTTTGGTATGATCGTGCAATACAAAAACTATAGTTATCGTGCTACAGCAGCACGTCTAGGCAGACATTACCGTCTGTGCACAGGAAAGGGTGCTGGTCTTAGGACACTTCTCAGTGACGCATGAACCTCCAGTTACTGCGTGAGTCCACCTTGGGTCCTCCTGAGTTTTTCGCTGGTCAAAACTGAAGCGCACTTTTTGAATTACAGTAAATAAAATACGGTTTTTTGTAATACTTTCATTTTTACAGAGGAGCAGAGCCATTGCGGCTCCTTGTTATGTTCATAAGCCAACATTTCTGAAGTACTGTTAGCTCTTTCATTGTTCATTTTCCGATATTGCTTTCTTTACTCTTTCTAACTTGTTTTATTTTCCGGGTTTTCACTTTTTTATAATAATTTATAATAATAACAAAAATGACGATGACAGTAAGAATAACACATAATGTAATGACGTGAGTTAGTAAGACCAGAATGAAGGTTATTTTCATTAGGGGACATGGAAACTAGTCACTGCAAGAGCTTAGTTACGGTAGCGAAAGGGTGAGCTGGTTTGGGATACCTTCACCTATGCTTCCTTAGGTATTCCATTCATTTGATTTTCACTTGCTTAGGCAAGCCTTTAAAGGCTTCTATTTTAACTTACTTGATTTACACTAACCTCACTAAGCCTTCAGCGGCTTACGTTCCCATTTAACTTTATTAACACATTCTTCGTGTAGCCTTCAAATGCTTCCATTCCCACTTAATTTTACGTTTGCCTCTGTTAGCATTGAAGGGCAACATAGCATTGATTGGATTTACGCTGACAAGAGGCCTCTTCATTGAATCGTATATGCATTTTATCCACCTTACTATAATCTTTTAAGGAATCAAGCAATTTCTACTTCTTTTATTATGCAATTTTCTCAGTTGATAAAGTCTTGGCTTAGACATTATTGCCGAGATCCGTATTCGGCCGTATTGCTTTGCAGGCAAGAATGTACTTTTTTATGCTTCTTAGTGACGTTCTGGGTATTTATTGTTTAAAGCTCCTCTTGGGTTTTTAATACTGTCCATGGACGCCAAAGCTTGTAGCTTTAATAATAATAGGTAAATTCACAGTGTTGGCACTACACAGTTTCACCAGCCATTCACTTTCACTCACTTGCCTCATTTATTCTTTGGTTTATTTGCAATCTCGTTTTATTGAAGCGGAACCCGGGAAGCACTAGCAACTGTGTGGCGTGTGTCCGAATTCCTTGTTCCGATGACAATGTCTGTTCGAGGCTGAGGGCTCAGTTGATGCCAGACCACCGTCGCAAGTGGTGGCGCTGTGCTGCTGGCTGCACGCGTGATGCCACGTTATGCTGCGGTCTGAGAACCTCCGCAGGGATATTACTTTTCTGAATGATTTATTCCTATTTTCTTACGCCCGTAACGCCGAGGAGTGGGGGTACAGCTGCAGCTGCTGCAAGGCGGCACTGTTTTTGTAGCGCCTCACTGACCTACATGAGAGCAACGCTCTTACTTTCTTACCTAACGTCGGCGTGTTCAACCAAACCGGTCCTACCGGTGTTGCCACTTCGGTTGCACTTCCGCTAGTGCAAAGGAATAATCGCTAAATTTTACTCGTTACCACTTTTGGGCCAGCAAATAGTGATGTCTCATCACAAAGAGCCGTTCAGTAACCAGCATTTGCTTCCCTTCAATGGATGATTTATCGGTGGAATTTTGCCCTATGCGGGAATATTGTTCCATGAATTTTCTTTTTAATACATTATTTGTCAGTAAAATATTCACTTCAGTGAACTTGTATTTCTAATTTTCATGCCAGTAGGTTATTTGTTTGTGAATTTTCTCTTGAGACGGATCATTTGCTGGTGAAATTGTCATATCAGCAGATTATGTTTAATGGCTGCAAATCAGCTATCAACCACCTCTTGTAGAGGTCACGGCAAACTAAACTCAGTAGTTCTTAGACCGGTCATGTGATCATATACGATCTCTTAAGACGCCTCTCAAAGAACGCGTTTTCCTGCGCTCAGATAAAGGGTTAAGAGATACGAAGTGTTAGTAAGGTCTGCGAAGCAATTTCACGTCACTGCTACTTCCCTGTAGTGTTTTTATTTATTCCTCTCTGTGTACTGTTACTTCTGCTTTTCATGGTACTTTGACTTTACTATCCTTCAGTGTACTACGATACGTTACCCTTTAGTGCACTATGATACACAACCATTCAGGGTACTGTGACTTGCTTCCCTTGAATCTAGTATGACAAACTATCCATCTGTGTACTACGATACACTAGCCTTCAGTGTACTATGACACCCTACCCTACAGCGTACTATGGCACACTACCCTACAGCGTACTATGGCACACTACCCTACAGTGTACTATGTTACACTACCCTCCAGTGTACTATGACTCGCTACCCTACAGCGTACTATGGCACACTACCCTACAGTGTACTATGTTACACTACCCTTCAGTGTACTATAACACACTACCCTACAGTGTACCATGGCACACTATCCTTCAGTGTACTATGACACACTACCCTACAGTGCACCATGACACTCTACCCTTCAGTATACTATGACACACTACTTTTCAGTGTACAATGATCTATTACGCTTCGGTGTACTATGATTCAATACCCTTCAGTGTACGGTTGTAGCAGTAGCTGCAAGTAATAATCATCAAGTAGCTCTGACGCAGCAACTCAAGTATGGCCACAGTTCTATTCACTCTCGCTCTCTCTTTCCAGGCACGACCAATCGATGTGGTTAGGAATATTGCTCGCGACTTCTGCGTCCCACCGCTAGCCACCGGAAATTCCTTTGGTCACATCAAGGTAAGTCATATATTATTAGTTTTCTACGCATGATTGTATTTGTATAATGTTTCACATCATTTAACCCCATAGACATACAGTAAAACGTCCGTTTCGCATAGTCATAGCATTGTTATAAATAGTGCTTAAGAAACCTTTTGGTATTGACGACATCTCATGCATAGACGTCCCAGTCAACGTTTGCCTCTCCAAATCTGAGTGCTGGATTTTCTTGGAAATTATTGGCATTATATATTAGACCAATGTGAAAGTTTTCTAGCCTTCTTTTCTTCCGAATTTAAACTCCAGATGTGAGTTTTATTGTAATTAGTAGGGAATGTTATCCATAGGTGTATTTAATCGCATTTAATTTTGATATTATTCCAATGAAATAAAAGACGTTTTATATACTTGGTCGTCAAAAAAAAAAAAAAAAAAAAAAAAAAATTACGAGCAATGTTGCAGAGCGAATGATTTAATTACAAATATTTTTCCATATATTATGACATTGGGATGACGTAACTTTTTCTTGCGTTCACTCACCGGCTAATTGTAATTGTTTGTTGTTACACCAGCGCATTGTTTACCGCGATGCGCTGATGCTCTGTATGACACGCCGAGATTTTAACAAATGATTGATAATTCCTGATGAGATTTTGATTACTGCGTGTTGCGCCAGCTTATGGTTGCATCCCCTTCCCTTATTTGGGACCATTGCTAATTTTAATACGGAAGGGAAAAGTAAAACTGGACGTGATGTACTGATTGATCAAGTAGTTATAAATTTTTAATTATTGGCTCCAGGCCTAACCAAGGCCTGTTGCATAGAGGGTTCACTGCTCTTATTTGGTAACATTGATAATTGCAGTACTAGTAGAAAAAATATAAATTTAGTTATTTTATGAGCGATGGCTGATCAGTTTCTAATAAGCACTTAATTACTGATGTAACCTGATAGCCAGTTACAGCATAGAGATTTAAAAAATATTGTTAATTTTAATACTCATCAGAAATATTGAAATATAAAGTGGACATTAGCTAATCATTGATCAGGGGGCGAGACTTTGGATTTCTAGCTATCACAAATTAGCCCATTGACTCTCGCTATTGAGGAGTATCGCTATTAGTGGTCAAAGAAAACAGAAAATTTAATTGTAGGCTATTTTAAGTGATTTATAAGGTAGTAATAAGATTTTGAAAGCTGTCGATTATACTTGCCTACTATAACGTCCACTATCCTTGTTTGGGAAGCATTTTTGACCGTGACAGGTCTTTTCTCCGTCGGTCAACTCGCCGTCGGTCATTTCGTCGTTAGGGCATTTCGTCGTTAGGGCATTTCGCCGTTAGGGCATATTCGTAGTGAGGACATTTCACTCTGATGGCAGTTCGCCTTAAGGATATGTCACCGTGATGGCATTTCACCGCTAGGGCATTAAAGAAGTTGATTAGTGGTTGATCATTAAGATTCAACCATATTTAATTAGGAAATAAATAGGTAGCTGTCATCCAGTAAGAAATAGTTGCAATCCAGTAAGAATAACAAAAAGGCACATGCGCTCAACTGATCTTTTATCTTTTGATTCTGTATGATTGTCTTGCCGCCGCCATATTTTCTGTGTCGCAGATCATGTACAGATTGTTGACATTGCAATTTAAGCAGTTGTTACGTACTAACTGGCAATTGTTTGGTGTTCGCTATATAATATGTTAATGTTAGCATTAGTGTGAAAGGGGCTGCTGTCTAGACCTATCGCCGCTAGAGTTCAGCCGGCCATTGCTAATGCCATACATTCCAGCTTCAGTAGAAACAGTATTTTCAGCAATTGCATTGAAATAGCAGAGACGACAGTAGCGGTCGTAATGGTGTTAATGCTATAGTTTTCTCATAAATTTGAGAATGTAGCCAATTATTGTTCTTCCGATCAGAGCTTAATTCCCCTTGAGCTGCTGGATACCATTTTCACCATTTTTTTTACTGCTGCATTCTCATATCTTCTATATATAGTGACATACATAGTCCCGACTGAACAATTTATTTTAACTTGTAACTTAAGTCAATATTAGCAGCCAATCTATCAATATTTAACGTATTCCTAAGTAAAAGGTAACCTAACTAAAAAAATGTTGTAGCTAAAAAATTGAACTAGCCAAACCAAACACTATCTAATGTAACCTTAGGAGGGTTAGGTTGGGTCAACTTATTCATCTTATTCATTTTTGGTCACTCGGTGGGATCGTAGTAAATGACTATTTAAGATGTGCAGTGTTCATATGAATTATATAATTTGACTAAGAGCGGTGATGTTATGTATAATTACATTTAAAGGTACTGTCTTTTTTATTTTATTCCATCTTATCTTTTTATTATCCTATTTTTCCTGGGAAGTTCTACTGCTATATGGGTCAAAAGCTGAAGCTGATACTTCTCCTAATAATAATAACAAGAGTAATAGTAATAGCGTATTAGGTTACGCGTGGTTCGGTGTAATTTATGCATTACCAAGATATTTATAATACATCACGGCGAAATGACCTAACGGCGAATTGACCTAACGGCAAATTGACCTAACGGCGAAAAGACCTAGAACCACATCTAACAGTACGACTCCCACTAGCATTTGAAAATTTCTTTGGGTCATTGGTATTTTCATCTAGCGGTTCGCAATGAGATTTTTGATCGCCGTCCGTTGTGTTAGCCTCACTAGCGGCCTGTAGAGCTTTTCTATCATTTGATAGGGCCGGAAGTGGCCGCAATCGCCCACCTCTGCAGCTACAGTTCAATCATATAGTTTTCATAATTTTTCAGTGTTTTCCTACTAGTGCTGTTAGCCTAGCGAGTTCAAACTTACAGCGCGAAGCAGTGCACGTGGATGAGTATTATTGAGTAACTGGCATGTGCGGTCAAGTAGATTTTACCTCTATTATTATAACAACAGAGAGGGTCGCAGGACAATTGACATAAAGCCTCCAAAAAAGGCCGTAGGGCCGTTGACCATAAAGCTTCTAAACAACGGCTGCCGGGCCACTGACAGTAAAGCCTCCAAAAAGGGTCTTGCATGACCGCTGCCCATAAAGCCTCCAAAAAATAGTCCTATTGGGTTGAGTCGCAGAGCTGTACCAGGTCCGTAAATATTCGCTATATATTCCAAAAGTTTCAGATAAAAACACCATGAGAGGGTTGTTGGATAAGGGGTTACCGGCTTTAAAGTACTATTAATCGTTTTGGAATTTATATATTGATGTATTTGTTAATATATATCTTTACAATGTTTTCTTAGCGTTACTTTTTGAGTCTATAAATTCGTGTATTGATGCAAACTAAGTCGAAGAAGATCTAAATTCGAAACCGTTGCTGTAATAGTGAAAGCGTTCCTAATAAAAGATTTACTATACTTTTACAGCGTACGCTATTGCTTCATTGTCATTAGATTAGAGAGGCCCATTCTCAAAGAGACACCGACACTTACGTCCCGGCCCTCTATGAGCTATTGCCATCATGTTAGTAGGATATTGATGACTGAGGAAGAAAAAAAGAGATAGCTGATAGTAGACGAACTAGCAGGTCCATTTCCACGGAGCAGTGCCTGATTATGGATTAAGTCGTGTCTAAATTTCCTCTAAATAAATCATATAGTATTTACTGACTCACTTTTTTGACTGCTAATAAGTACTTGAGCGGCAATCTGTGTAGTCTTATATGATCTATGAGTATGAGGGTAAATGCTAAACTCAGCTTGACCGCTCCCCGCACTGGGGAAACCCACACGCAGTAGTTCGTGCTGCAATTATAGGCCAACTGGCTCCGGAGGAGTGTTCTGCTGCAGTCGACCACGGATCATCAAAAACTATGGCGCTATCAACGGAAGGTTCTGATGCAACGACTCGTGCCTCTACCTTTCCCATTTCTGGGAAAAGTAAGTGCTCCCACGGCAGCTGTGCCTATCTATCAAGTGCTGACTGAGTCAGGGCATCCAGCCTCACAAAGCTTGCCGCGCTGGATGGGCATTCGAGCCTGCAACGAATTCAGCACCCTAGGCTGCTGCTATCGCGGGGACGTTTATTACAATTGGATAGACAGATCATTTATTTCTCTTACCCGTGGAGGTGTAAATTTAGAGGACGTTCCATTTCAAATTATATCTTTCATATAGTAGGTCTCATCAATTTGCTCCTTTGTTAATTAAGTTTGTTTTAAAATGCACTTTATGAATGTCGTAATATTAGCTATATATCCCACAAGTCTTAACATTTTTAAACAGCTACGTTCTCTTTTAAGTTGACCCTAAGTGTTCTTTGAAAACAATAGGCACGTAAAAGGCGTATTAATGGCATGGTTATTTTTGCTCATCGTTAAGTCACAACGCCGCTCATCCACCGACTGCTCCATACCTCGTCTGAGGGCAGCAGATCTTGCACAACGTCTTGGTTGCGAACTCTTTCTTCCAATCAGGTTAGAAGTTTCCGGGGTTTTTACAAGTTCGCTACTAGTCGTCGGGCTGAGCAGAGAAAGCGTTTGCTATTTTGTCGCATTGTCTGCAATAATTTACTGCCTGTACAAAGCGTCAGGCAATGTACGTAATGTTGAGTGCGGTGTTGCATTATACTTCCGGTAGCGTATCACACAGACGAATGAGAAGACAGTGGGTGCGGGTCGGCCTACCATTTCCTTTATGGTACCACAAATTGGCTGAATTGCGGGAAAGTACGTTCGATGAACGTACTCTAAGAAGGGAGTGGGTAAAACATTTTTTGGTTCAGGTGGGTAATGGTACGTTGGTACAGATGTTCCAATAAAGAAGTGCTGGAAAACACAGTTGATGCAGATGCTCCAATTACGAAATGCGGCAATATACGTTTTCTGCAAATGCTATAATAATCTACTGCAGACAAATCGTTTGGTGCGGATGATCTAATAAAGAAATACGGAAAATAAATTTACATGAAGTTGAGTGGATCTAAGATTAAGAAAGAACTTGCAGAGACGTGAAATAAAAATCACGAAAAGATTCCTTAATTATTATTGCTACATTAATAATACAGGCATATCATGGCCATCAGACGAAGTGTAAGAAAAAAATTTACCCAATTAACTTCACGCTACAACAAAGCTAATGAAAACTGTTTTTCGAAAGTAAAAAGAAAATAAGAAGTACATTTTTAATTTCACTTATCGGTACACAAACTCCTCGCTTTCACTAAGCGTCGTGGCGTAACGGTGACTGGACTACACGCAGCATTGATGGTTTTATTAGGGAGAGTTTCTCCCGACGCTGCTGCTTGCTGCGAGTTGCCCTTTAGAGCAGAAAACTTTTGTGACTGGATGAGGAGGTTTACCCTCAAAGATACTCCGCGTAGGAAAGCTTGGTTTGAAAACTAGCCAGAAACATTTCTGTTAGCGTGCTCACCATGAATAAATTCTTGTGAGTAATTTCTGGAACATAGAAAAGTTTTATCAGCCAGAACGGTAACCTATAATTTAATAGGGCATCTATAAAATGAAATTCTGACATTGTCGTCAATGGTGTAGTCTCCATTTGTACTTCAATAATCAAGCAGGATTTACTACAAGAGCAATTGTAGCGCAAGTACGTACGGGTCTGAATCGTGAGGCAGCAGCCGGTGATGCTCTGCTTCTGTTTTTACCGCAAAAAAAAAAAAAAAAACAACAGTCAGGCAGGAATTACGAAGGCAGGAATTGCGAAGGCAGGAATTACGATGGCAGGAACAGAAAGAAGTAAGGGACTCAGCGACCTTCACTGCTGCACACACCTAACGGTGACGACACATGGACGGCCGGTCGTCTGCTCACAGCTCGGCCCTTTCACTTGTGTGTGCTGGACGAAGGGGGGGGGAGGCGGTATGTGAGGTGCGCCATGTGAGTTACTGTATGTGAGGCGCGTCATGTGAGGTGATGTAGGTGAGGCGCGTCATGTGAGGTGATGTAGGTGAGGCGCGTCATGTGAGGTGATGTAGGTGAGGCGCGTCATGTGAGGTGATGTATGTGAGGCGCGTCATGTGAGGTGATGTAGGTGAGGCGCGTCATGTTAGGTGCTGTATGTGAGGCGCGTCATGTGAGGTGATGTAGGTGAGGCGCGTCATGTTAGGTGCTGTATGTGAGGCGCGTCATGTGAGGTGATGTAGGTGAGGCGCGTCATGTTAGGTGCTGTAGGTGAGGCGCGTCATGTTAGGTGCTGTTTGTGAGGCGCGTCATGTGAGGTGATGTAGGTGAGGCGCGTCATGTTAGGTGCTGTATGTGAGGCGCGTCATGTGAGGTGATGTATGTGAGGCGCGTCATGTGAGGTGATGTAGGTGAGGCGCGTCATGTAAGGTGCTGTATGTGGGGTGCGCCATATGAGGTTCTGTACGTGAGGCGCGCCACATGAGTTACTGTATCTGAAGCACGTTATGTGAGGCACTGTACGTGAGTCGTGTCAGGTATAGCAAGTGCGGCGCGTCATGTCAAGTATACTGGGATCGTACGCCATGTGAGGTATTGTAGCATCAAGCGCCATGCAATACATTTTCTGACTTGTATTACACTTCAGTGCAGTTCTCTTCAATTAATACAGCACGCCCTCTTCCCCTCCAAATAATTTTGTGGTACGATTACACTTACTTTCAGCTCATAACGCTTCATCCACTTTTTATTAACGTAGCTGCTCTTCCCAGATACCTATGGACATCCGATTTCTGTGGGTTCTTCTCTGTCACTGTTACTTTCCTTTTGTGATCAGTACTGCCTTATGCTTTGACTACGCCACTAATGAACTTTTTCATGCGGTTTTTCCCCACTGACTAGCCAACTCAAGAGAGCCCAGCGCAAGCGGTGGCGCAAAAACTTGTTGCGCTGCACAGTAAAATTTCGAATTTTTTTGCTCGATGCGGAGAAAAATGGACGACGCGAAGAGAAACTTTAACCCCCCTTTTTGCGGCAGCAGACGCAGGCGAGTTGGAAAATTTATGGATCTCTTGATATTTTTTTGCTAGCAAGTGATGTTCAAAAAATATTTTATAGTCTTAGCTATTGGTTCAATCACAGCACGGAATTGGAGCTCACTCATCTACACTTGTATGTGTTTTAGTGATATAGATTTATGTATGTATTTATGTATGTATTTATTTATGTATGTCAGTCATAATAGATATACCAAGCACTTTCCGCCAACGGTGGTAAATGAGATAAAAACAACCGTGAATAATACAAACTGACGATTAAATTTTTTTCTATAGAAAATATAAATTCAATTCAAGCTTATCATGATAGCATACCTACAATGCAGTAAGCCCTTTCAATATTCTTAAGTTTAGCATAACCCAAGAAATGTTTTTGATAACGATTACCTCGTGCCAGTATATATAAGTATATTAGGAGTCAAGTCGGGACTCGAACTTGGGACCTGGGTTTTCACTACGAACCGTCTACCACTAAGCCAACATAGCATAAAGGACGTGTAGTTCTCCCATCCGCAACCGGTATACTCCACAGAAGACTAAGCTCAATAGTTTACCGTTGCGATCATGGCGAAAAATTGACATCATCATGACGTCGTGTGAAGTACGAGTGACGTCACTACAACCAGGTGTAGACGAGCGAAAGCTGTGCTGTATAGGGGACACGTGAGGTCGTACTTTGTCAGCGCCCTCTCCCCGAGAACAATGACTGTTCAGAGCTCAGTGCCTCTCAGACTACCGGGGCAGTGCTATGCTGCGGACGGTAGGTTTCCGCGAGAACCCTCGTTTTCCTACCAACTGTACGAAGTACCTAAAACGAAACCCAAAACTATGTAAATAGCAGGCTAAACTATAGATGTACATATCGAGTGAATTTTTGCAATCAATCATAACACAAATGAGTGCGTGCAGCCCCTGCTAGACAAGGTGAAACGATTACACAAAAAACGAAATAGATTGAAGTAAATGAAGGGTCATCAGCAAGTGCAATCGGGGCGATGACTTGCCGGGCTTCTTTTGGAGGTCTTTTTTTTTTGCGTTTTTTCTTGTTTGAAACCAAAGTAAAAACCCTGGGCTAGAGAATATGGAGAGGCTGAAGATTTTTTTTTCTCGCTCTTAGCCGTGACCTTTTCACAGATTTTCTAGATAGAAACTATAACCTTCAGCCGTGGCAAGTTTCATTTCTATCCAATAATCGGTGTAAACATTGTTATCATCAGTGACTTTGATCTCAATATTATTAGCAGAGCTATGTTTCTATAATTATTACTTAGTTTTATTATAAAATATTTTAATAAAGCTACTTTCCCATATTTACCTGTTCGTTTATCAACTCATCTGTTTCCCGGTTCATTTTTTCAATATTTTCAACACCCTAGAATCATTTGCATTAACCGGTGTTTAGCCAGTCAATCCGCATCCTGGAATCCTGGCACAAGAAAGAAATATATATATATATGGTTTCTGGACAGGTAGTTATAGGTAGTTATATATACAGAGTTAATTTTGCATAGGTTTGGGCCACACGGGGAAGAGGATGTCCTTATCAGCGCACATTTTTATATGGTTCTGGAGCTGGTTAATCTGATGCACATAAGCAGTAGCTCACTGCTTGCTTGGTTTGCTGGTCTATCTGTCCCGAACAGAAGGATTAGATAGGAGAAAATTCATTTGCTAATATATAGGGGGCAGTTACCTCTCAACGTTTTTCTAAATCTAATAACAGAAGACGAGGGAAGTTCTTGTAGCCGGTAGAATGGGTACAAACAAACGAACAACCGAGCAAAAATAAATATTTATCCTAATAGGATTTTTTTTATAAATTGAAACTTTTGCAGTTAAACCAGATCAGTACATGATAACAATAAGGCATATAGGTTAAGTTACCGATTCATAGCGCTATCGTACCATACAACCTACAGCTGGTACACAGTTGTACTAGATTATGCTTCCCTCTTACAGAAAATATTTTTTCAGTTCATGATGCGGAAATTGACCAGCCGATCGATATAGAAAATTTTTGGAAAAGGCTATAGAAATACTTTCTGTGTTATTTACTGACGACGCAGCACGCTAGTACTTTAAAAGTTCACATATTAGCTGGTTGGCTGCGTTCGTGCATTCTTGCCTACTTGGTAGGGCTATCCCACCCCCTCCTTCTCCCATCAACCGATATCACTAATACGTAAGATTACACCTCGCAATAAATTTTCAAAGCTCAAAATATTTTTCCAATTTGTGCTTCTGGAAAAAAATTGAAGAGAAATACAGAAGCAAGACAAGCGGGGTTTCTTGTTGAAGTCATTTTCTTTTTCATCGTCATTAAACGACAGAACGGATCCCCCGTTCTTGATAAATTCGAACGTCCTTGGTGGTGAGCCTCACTCGTTTGGGTTTTGGAGAAAATGCGCGCATTGCGAACAAAGAAGGCAGTGCGGCGGTCGGCCAAGGTTTAGCAGATCGTTATGGTTTCGTAAAATCGCTTCCGGTGCCGTGCAAACCTCACGCCCTGCCTGATTCACTAAATTTTTCAAACTCCTTTCACTGATAAGACATTAAGCCACTGATATTTTAGTTTGTAATGTTGTTTTTTTACTGTTTAGAGTGGTATTGTATCTCTCCTGGGAATGATCCTTTCACTCGACCGGTATATTAGCTTATTTTATATTATAAATCTGCTTGTCACGCTACTTGTAGTAATGTATGTACGTTTGTGCGATACTCTCTCAGTATTAGATAGGATAAAAATATGGTATCAGAGATACGGGCTGAGAAACAACAGACCGGCGTTTTTAAGCTGCTGCTCGCAGGTTATCAATGAGTGGTTGGAAATTGAAACCTACATATATTTTGTCATGTCGTATGCACGATACGGGTCCGAATGGAGAACAACATAGTTGTTCTGTGGAGTAGTTTTTCAAAGGTTCCAGCTAGTTATTATGATCACAAACGAAAGCATAAACTCATTAATAAGACACCAATGCCCCAAAAAGAAGTTATCCAAGCCACACTACATGCACAACTGAAAAAAAGTAAGGTATGAAGCCGAATGAATTTTTAGCAATGAGCCAGCGTCAATAAGGTTATGCGTGGCCCTGGGAAGAATGGGGAGCCGAAGAAGGCTGATAGGAAGACATAGTTCAGCTGATTTGAACTTTGTTGCCAGTTCCGCATGGCGGGAAAATTATAACTAGAGGCGACCACACAAGTTTCCACCCTGGGCGTATCGCTGCTCAGGTAAACGCGCTGTCCCACTTTCTACCTTTCCTTATGTGACTTCCCGTTGCTATATATAGTTTCGCTTGATAACTCAGCTACAGGCAACGGCCAATGCGTGCAGCTGATATATAAATTATTACTTTTTTTAGGGGGCGTATCTGCTTTGCTTCGTCTGCCCTTGTACCGCATATTGAACACTGGATTTTTTTAACAGCAGAAAGTGATTTGCTTGCCTTTGCACCGTGGATGTTTCACATTATTTTTTTATTTTTTTGTTTAACAGGGAAAGTGACTTACGTGCCCCTGCAAAGTGAAATGTCTCACTGTATTAAAACAAACAGAAAGTGTTTTGTCCTTCCTTGTATCGTATGCAAGTTGCAGTGTTGTATAACAGCAGAAAACGATTTCTCAAAGTACACAGCGCGTGCTGTATATGAACGACCAGCGTACCCTAAGCGAGGTGCCCCCTTAGTTATTACTAAGTAATGCAGGAGTTTTTCTTACGGTAGTTACTACATTCGTACATTTATATAAGAATTTCTCAAATAAAAACTATTTACTGTATCACTAGTTACTTCAATTCAACACATCCGTGCTGGTACAGTCATCAACATTATTCCGATTCGTTGTTGCCACTGCGTTTACCGCGCGGAAAACGCCGGGTTTATAGGGTTAGAATGTCAAAATTTGCTCGTCATGAGCAGCACTTTCTCTCTTTCGTAAGCAGATTCTGCTCATGTTATGGGACGCGTGAATAAGGCGGCCACAAGATGGGAGTTCAAGTCAGTTATAGTGCCGTGTTTTCTTTCCTGGGGAAAATTTTCTAATAAAAACTATTTCATACACTAGTAAAAATAATTGTGTATATTTTTTAAACTTGATTTCTGCCATATTTACCCATCAGCAAATAGTTTAATTTGAAAATTCACTCCGGAGGGAATGTTTCGATTGGACCCTTCAGTTCATAAGTCGTTGCTCTACAAAGCGTTGATTAGCTAGAATTGTTGCTTCAGGTGGAAAAACTGCTTCAAGCGCACCTGGAACTTAGAATATGGGTATCTTTTCCTCAATATCGACTTAGGCAAAAATTTCTTTCGATGAAGGAATCTTGCTATATGATTGCTGCTCGTCGTTGCATCAACAACTGCTATCGACGTCGTATTGCCCACAACGAAAAATTGCTGTAAATCTAAAACAATTTTAACGTAGCCCGTGCCTGTAGAAAATTAACATCGAAATGACATTAATATGGACTGAAAAGATTTCTGTATGCTCGCTTAGGTTGAACGTTGTTACTTCATGAGTAACATGTTACTTCATGTTACTTCATGAAAATGACTTACAAAACTGGAAAAAAAGGAATATAGCTATAGTTATTGTCGCGACCATACCATGAAAAAATTGCTTACTATGGGGAAACTTTTTTGTTTGGTCACCGTGTTCACACGTTGTTGCTTCACCAAGAGATATTGTAGAAAGGTGGTAGTGGCCAGTTTCTAACTGAGTGTCCTCAGGCTGCTGGTGAACATACAGACGTCTGGTGGCACGTTGTCAGTGACGGCGAGCACACCTTGTACGAAGTGTTGTACGAAATCATGTAGTTCATAGCTCAATACTAACTTCTGGAGTAAGCATAGATGGAGGTGACACTAGGGACGTACGGTTCATATATCAGAATACTCACTTCTTTTTGCATGAGCTGGCTGGTGGCACATGATGACTAAGTAAATATATATATGTACTTACTACGAAACAGGCACGTAAGCCATATTCGTCAGAACAAGCCGCTAGCTAGTACATACCTATACGTGCCTCTGGCTTTATGGTGCAAGTCACTTGTATTGTTTGAAACTCCAAGGCATGAGTTCGGTGAGACATGCACATCGGAAGGTCACCCCGACCTTTTTAGTCCCACTGCAAGGTGGTCATGTCACCTCCATCTATATTTACTCCCAGACTCCCACGCAGTGTGCGGGGTGCTGTGAGATCTCAGCTCATCGATTTACTATTTAATGCATAAAGTGCCATGCCTACAAAATATGACGCTTAGATGAAGGGCTTACAATGTATCAACTTAACACATTTTTCAACCAGTATAACCTGCAAAAATTTCAAAGAACAAAAAAATAAGAATTTTTTGAACTTGCCTTCATCATGACTGCATTGTTTAAAACCAACAAAATTAACATTCTATTGTTAATTTTCTAAAAAGACTTTTTAGTTGTCATCAGTTCCGCTATATGGTGCTACACAGTTTGTTGGTTGATTATTTGCTTGATTGGTTGGGAGGTTGACTGCCTGGTCTCTCGCCAGATGTGAAAGATAACATAAGAGAAAATCTACTTTTTGAAGACGTCGGAAATACTTGCCAGCTGGCAGCATAGAGACTAAATTGTACTAACTTTCCACTACTTATGTATCTTTCTTAGCATGATGCGTAAATTGAGAAAAATGTAAGTGGAAGAAAAAGGAAAGATATTCCTCAGAATGGAACCCCGAAGAATGAAGGAAAGGATGTTTGTTTAACTGTTGTTGTTTTTTTGTCGTCATTTGCAGCCTAAACTGAAGCACCGTCGATAAACTACCATTATTATAACTTTCGTCTGCTTTTTCTGTTTTATTTTCATGGTGACAGAAGCTATTTAGGCGATCAATGGTTAGGTATAAAGTTCTATATGTAGGATAAGCGTGCTTATTGAAGTCACTGGCTACTGGCTTCGAAATTTTCGCTATGCCATATTCAGAGTATTTCTCTCCCTGCAGCATTAAAAACGATTTTTCTACTTAAAATTCCAAGTATTATAGTCGTGCTAGCCAAAGAGGGAAGAATAATTCATGATTACAGGCCGAGGGTAAGTACGATGATGTATAATTTTCATCGTGTCTATGTAGATATGTGTCTGTCTATTCAGGTTTGGTGAGTCACGTGTTCAACTGAGCTTCATTTATAGACTACTGCCCAATCAGAAATTCAATCAATCAATCTTTATAGCCATTTATCGGTTTCCTATGGTGAAATTGTGAAAAAGTATCCGATAACACCGGATAAATGTCTATAAATTTCCGATTCCGTGCTCCACTTCGTTTCGTCAACATTCTGTTACAGAGAACTGTACTCGCAGTCGGGACTTCGAGGGTCTTAGGTTACAGTTTCGCAAGCAGGCAACAGCACTGCACTGCGCAACTTTGTGTACACAATAAGCAAGAGAAAACAAGCAGCTCTCCGTTTGCACCGAAGTTAATATGTTTTCTTTTGTTTTTGAGTGTATCTGTGATACCAAAAATGACGCCAGAGAACTGATGATGAACATTTTCATTGTTTTTGCACATGATACTCCTTTTTGCAAATGATGCATGGTACGTGCAGACCTGTTCTTTTGTTTAACAACAAAAACTGCGATCAATGTGAATAAAAGCTGAATTATATTCATGGGAATTTTATTTTCTGCCAGCAAAATTGCGAATTTTCATCTGCTTTGCAGTCAAACAACAACAAGAAAATAGAGATAAACCCGGAAACATTGGGCACAACACCTATTTATACAGTTTATACATACCGTAAACATAGTACCTACAGATACTCTATGTGTATAATCATATATATAGTGTGTTTTTTATTATTCAGTAAGTGTATTGTAGTTTCAGACAGGTAAATGTAGTTTAAAGCAACAGAGAAAAACACAGTAAAACTAAATTGTATTACATAAAAATTTTGTTTCACATAATACCCTGTGAATTGAAAACGAATTGTATATGGTTGGGAAGAGTTCTTTGTATTCTCCAGGATAAAAAAACTAGTTGAAAGAGTATGATATTATGCATATATTGCTCTACTAATATTCAAGTATGCTCTGAGGTAATATGAACCCTACCATGGTAGCAATGTCGCTTATAGCACGGAAAATGCACTTTCTGCTTTACAAAGGCACACCAAGGCAGTTATTTTTCATAAATGCAAAGGAAAGCGTGCAGGTGTTGAAACATGTTTTTTTTTTCAGTTTATGGATCAATGTATAACACTGGGTTAGGATTTTATGCGTCGGCGCTAAGTGACCTGGTCGCAATGACCTCTAGATGTCATGCTCCCAACTAAGTAGTTCCCCAAAGGTACAGTGGCAAGAGTACTGCCATCCATTCTATACCAATGTTTCTCAACCGCCGGTAAGATTTTCCAATGTGGTAGTAGACCCATATTTTTGAGGTAATGCATCCATACTTTTTGGGTAATGTCCCCATATTTGGAGGGGGGGGGGAGTAATGTACTCATATTTACGGGGTAACGTGCCCATATTTTTGGGGCAGTGTACCCATATTTTTGTTGTAATGTACCCTTATTTTTTTGGGTAATGTCCCCATATTTTGGGGGGTAATGTACCCATATTTGTGGGGTAAGTGCTGATATTTTTCGGGCAGTGTACCCATATATTTGGGTAATGTGCCCATGTTTTTCGGAGTAATATACCCATTTTCTTGGGGGTAATGTACCCATATTTTAGGATCAATGGATATACTGGGGGAGAAGAGGTAGTCTGACCATAGCAGGCTATTTGACCTGTTAAGTTCATCCTGTGACTACAAAAAAAAAAGGTCCAATCGTTTAGGGTCTAAATTCAATGGGGTAATTAAGAATTGTAAGGAGTTGGGAAACACTAGTATTTGACTTTCTTTCTTGGACATATTTTCCTTACGTTACTTAATAAGCCCTAAAACTAGCATAATTGATGCATAGACTAAGTCAAGGGCGCCATAATGGAAACCTAACACTACCACATAGTGATTGTGTCCCTGATAAAATCCGTATTATCATTCACTATTAGCATAGTTCCAGCTGAAGAGTTAAAAATTAACTATTTCAGAAACAACACAGTATGCAAGAGACCAAATGGTCCCCATCAGCTCTAAGGGGTCAAATAGTTAACAAACGGTGCGTGTACATTTTATATATTACACACACACCATATGTACACAGCTCAATCTCCCCCCCCCCTCCTTCCAGCACCCATCTCGGGCGCGAAAGAAAGCATTCAGCGACGTGACGGAGAGGTTCCATCTGGCCTCCATTCTCTTGCACTGCGATGCACAGAGGTAGCTAGTACACTATGCTGCACTGTAGTGGCTGGTGCAAAGAAAAAAAGTTCTGCTCGCTATGTTTTTCACGAATTCAATTTTTTGACTATCAACTTCTAGCTCGTGGAGCATTCAACTCCAACGTTCCCCTAGCGTTAAAATCTGCATGTTGTGAACAAAGATTCGCTACCAGTAATATATTTTCTAATATGTAGCTCACTTCTTGTAGAATTGAACCTTCAAGTGCTAGAATTCCATAAAGATAACATTAGTCAGGCCAGTGTTATTTTCTTAGCACAATGTGAAGGTTTTCCTATAGCTAAGGTGTTTGCAGCTGACAGTTAATCCCATTTAATTTGACGAAAACGATCGCTTACGAAAAAACGGCCAGAAACTTAGGCATAGAGATCGAAAAACTACTCTCAGTCTGCAGTTTTTTCCGTACTACATAGTGAACATTTGGAATAGACTATTACCAGCTATCTATTCTATTCTATATTGTATTAGAACAAGCACTGCATGTAGGAACAGTCCATCTCCCTCACATTGGTACCCTCAGCACGCGCACCTTCACCTGGGGAGAGGTTGACCGGCAGGGGGGATAGAGCGATAACGTGAGGTACTAAGGGAAAGTAAACAACCCTCCGAGAATACGCTGCAGTTACAATTAATTTAATGGTTATGAAAGTATCATATACTGTGAAGAATATTTACATAGTCATAAAATACAAAACTATTATTATCTTATGTAACTTTTAATACTGTACGTAATACTTCTATAATTACAGTATATGTTATGCAACTTGCACTATATACAGCGTTTACTTAATTGTAGACTTCAAAATTATGTAACTTGGCAGATACTGCGCATATAATTAAGAAGTGATATGATACAAATTTTGTTACTTATTGAATGTTCATTGGTTATATGATGGTAAACAACGTAATTTGTATTATACAAGATATTTACAGAGTAGAGCACCCAAAACTATGTATTTAAATGATACAGAGAAAATTCTTGCAGGAAACGATACAAAAACATTCAACTCATGCTTTATATATTATTTGTAGAATTATATGTAGAAAATTGGTTAACATGTCTTAGATAGAGTTACCAAATTTTGACTTCTAAAACTATGTACCTCCATTTGCACAAAAAATCTATACCGCTATATAGTCCAAAATCATGTATCTTGGAGAATCCACAAATACATGTAATGATAGGGCATGAAACCTTGACGTTTCATAAGCTACGTTTTTACCATAAAAAATCACACAGTTGTGTGCAATAAAATCATGTCTTAAAAGTACGGAATCCTTTTAAAATTATGCAGACATAGTGTAGAATGAAGTAATTCACAGCTTTTTTGTTTAAAATGTTAAACTATGCCCGCAGTGGTATATTAGAACCTTTCATACACTGGCCATGGGAACTTTTAATTTTTTCAACGTAATCTTGATTTGTAACGATGCAGTATTCCCTAGGCTCAAACAGCTTGCTTCTAAGGGCTAAAAATGCCAGTAGAGTTATCCTAGAAGAGTGTTTTTCATGCTCTCTCTTTCCGCGTGTTTGTGTCATCCCTACTTCCAGGATTGCTTGCTTGAAAAGTTGCGCTGCAAGTAATATGCCTGAATCATTGAACATTTTTAATGATAATTTCGTGTCCCCTGAAATAAATTAACTTTTTGGTAATTCTTCCGTAACTGTAAACTGTAGACTTTTACTTCTGATAGATCCAGCAAGCTTTCAGGGTTGTTACAAATCAATTTAGAAGCAACATTTCGGTGTTAAAGGTGACGAGTGTTATTGTAGTTTCTAAATATAAATTAGACGAAACAAATACCAATTAGGTGAGAGCGCTGCACCCTACCTTGAGTACCTTGAGGGTCTTCGGAAGAAGTCCAAGCGACGTTCTTTACGTCACCCCACGTGTGTGGAGTCACTCTGCTGGGTGTCTTCTGTGGTGCCGCAGTTAGCGACCAAAGAGAGAGCCAGCAGCGAGTTATCTCCACACTGCACGTAACAGCTGACCGCTGGTCTATCTGGTATTCTTCCTAAATGTGAATCCAGCAAATTTTTGAACTCTACAGTTTTGATATCAGTGGCGTTTCGAATATGCCGAGGCATTTTGTTAAACAATCTTGCTCCTCGTACAGCGAAGCTATTAGANGGGGGGGGGGGGGGGGGGGGGGGGGGGGGGGGTAGATAGGTGGATAGGCGGAATGGTACTTGCTACCATGACATGTAGAAATGAACCTTCAAGTGCTAGAATTCCATAAAGATAACATTGGTCAGGCCAGTGTTATTTTTTTTAACACAATGTGAAGGTTTCCCTATAGGTAAGGTGTTTGCAGCTGATAGTTAATCCCATTTAACTTGACGAAAACGATCGCTTACGAAAATATGGCCATAAACTTAAGCATAAAGATTGAAGAACTACTCTCAGTCTGCAGTTTTTACCGTACTACATAGTGAACATTTGGAGTAGACTATTACCAGCTATCTCTTCTATATTCTATTAGAACAAGCACCGTTGGAACACCCCCATCTCCCTCACATTGGGACCCTCAGCACGCGCACCTTCCCCGGGGGAGAGGTTGACCTGCAGGGAGATAGAGTGATAAGGTGAGGTACTAAGAGAAAGTAAACAACCCCCCGAGAATACGCTGCAGTTACAATTAATTTAATGGTTATTAAAGTATCATATACTGTACAGAATATTTACGGAGTCATAAAATACAAAATTATTATTATCTTAGTAACTTTTAATACTCTACGTAATACTTCTATAATTATATGTTGCTATGTTATGCAACTTGCACTATGTGTATACTGCGTTTCCTTGATTGTAGTCTTCAAAATTATGTAACTTGGCAGATACTGAGCGTATACGTAATTAGGTAGTGATATGATACAAATTATGTTACTCATTCAATGTTCATGTGGTTATATGAAGGTAAACCACGTAATTTGTATTATACAAGATATTTACATAGCAGGAGCAGCCAAAACTATATATTTAAATGATATAGAAAATTCATGCAGGACACGATACAAAAACATTCAACTCACGCTTCATATATTATTTACAGAATTATATGTAGAAAATTGGTTAAACTTGCCTTAGACAGAGTTACCAAATTTTGCCTTTCAAAATTATGTATATCAATTTGTACACAAAATATCTAGATATAACGTTATATAGACCAAAATCCTGTATCTTGAATAATCCACAAATAAATGTAGAGATAGGGTATGAAAGATTGACGTTTTATAACCTACGTTTCTACAATATAAATTCATACAGTTGTGTGCAATAAAATCATATCTTAAAAGTACGAAACCCTTTTGAAATTGGGCAGACATAGTGTAGAATGAGGTAATTCACAGCTTTTTTACTTAAAATGTTAAAAAATATGCCTGCAGTGGTATATTAGAACCTTTCATACACTGGCCATCGGTATTTATAATTTTTTCAACGTTAACTTGATTTGTAACGGTGCAGTTGTCCCTAGGCTAAAACAGGTAACTTCTAAAGGCTAAAAATGCCAGTAGAGTTATCCTAGAAGAGTGTTTTTTCATGCTCTCTCCTTCCGCATGTTAGTGTCATCCCTACTTCCAGGATTGCTTGCTCGAAAAGTTGCGCTGCAAGTAATATGCCTGAATCATTGAACATTTTTAATGATAATTTCGTGTCTCCTAAAACAAATTAAATTTTGGGTAATGCTTCCGTAACTGAAAACTGTAGACTTTTACTTCTCGTAGATCCACCAAGCTTTCAGGGTTGTTACAAATCAATTTAGAAGCAACATTTCGGTTTTAGAGGTGACGAGTGTTATTGTAGTTTCTAAATATAAATTAGGCGAAGCAAATACCAATTAGGTGAGAGCGCGGCACCCTACCTTGAGTACCTTGAGGGTCTTCGGAAGAAGTCCAGGTGACGTTCTTTACGTCACCCCACTTGTGTGGAGTCACTCTGCTGGGTATCTTCTGTGGTGCCGCAGTTAGCGACCAAAGAGAGAGCCAGCAGCGATTTATCTTCACAGTGCACGTAACCGCTGACCGCCTGTCTATCTGGTATTCTTCATAAATGTGAATCCAGCAAATTTTTGAGCTCTACAGTTTTGATATCAGTGGCGTTTCGAATATGCCGAGGCATTTTGATAAACAATCTTGCTCCTCGTACAGCGAAGCTATTAGAATATTTTGTGACCACGGCTTTTCCACCATCTCTACTTGTGATGCGGATATCACACGTCCTTCCAGTTCTTTCTGAGTGTCTGGGGACAATCCGCTCATTCACATTGACAGTGATACGTTCCAGAATTTTCCAAACATATATGAATGTAAATCGCTTCGTTCGAATCTGCGCTGTATTGAATACAAGTGGAGACAGCTGAGTCGTTTGTGGTAATCGTACTCCTGCATGCCTCGAATTTTGGCCGTGAACGATCGCTGGTTACCTTCAAGTAGTTCAAGTTTTTTTCTTGTACTCGGGTACCCAGCATGTCTTGCTTGTACATTCACTGAATTTTTCTGGATAAAAGCACTATTTGTTTTTTCAACTAATAATTGTTTGTAGGTGTATGTCAGTATATTTTTCAACTGTAGTCATTGTTTGTTAATATATTTCTAGGTTTTTTCATTGTTTTGACATCTTTCTAACTCCTGAGACTGACTCACCAGGCCAAATTTAACCAATCAGTGCCTAGCTATTGTGCTCATTTATGAACATTGCAGGTAGTACTATTCCTCTGAGGCCTAATGTTTAATGCAGATACTAAAGACACTAGAACCGCTGCTTTAATATTATTAGTTAAATACCACGAGTCCCAAATAGGGTGAATATTAGGGCTTGGGAAAGAGGTCCCCCAATATAGAAATTTTAAGTTTGTTGGGAGTGAGTCTTGCCAGGTATGACCACACCACACAGTCATCGAAGACGGAAAGTGATTCCATATTTTGACACGCTGGTTTAGTTTCTCTGAGCGGCTGGTTATAAAAAGTAAGGTTGACAGCATTAATAATAATAATAATAATACTATTTATTTCTCATATAGAGAAATAGGTGAACGTGTGATAAAATATTGCTAATATGTACACATTTTCGGCTAGTAGGTTTTTGTCGGGTTCGTTATTACGGAGGTAAAGTAGGAAATAAAAAGTACTTACGAGCACCAAATATTCTCCATACGTCTGATTGACGTAGGGAGATATAGGCAATACTGACCTTTCCTGATGACAGTCGAGTAATATTCCGAAAAAATTGTAATTTGGAAAAAATACTGGCTTATTTACGTTAATAATGCTTTCTATTATAAAATCGTTTACCAGAATTAAAATTACTCCATTCTGAATGTTGTACACTTCCATTATAAGTAAAATAATGGTAATGAATTTTATTACTATAAGTGGGACATTGTCCACAACAAACGAAGGTACTTAGTGCACAAAGCATGGCATTTGATCCCGCTTCAGCATAATTGGTCACACTTGCAGGTGGCCGATTTAAATGGTGGTGGTATTAAGCGAAACGGCTATTTTGTATAATACCAGGAAAATAATCACCAACTCTACATTCGATAACCACACATCACAGCGACCCCCCCCCACGCCATCGTGACGTGACCAAGTCCAGCTTCCTCATTCTTGCACCTCATAACTGCCGTGTACGTCATGGAACAAATGGTCATGTGCGTAGTGTCAATTACTCTTGGAATGACACAGCCGACTCAAGATATATAGGCTTTGAATTACCTCCGCCAAGGAGGTTATATATTCGTCTTTTTGTCTGTCACCAAGATAACTCAGAAAGTTTCTCCATTTAATTAAGCAGTACAGTTGGAAACATATGAGCTTTCATATAAGCAAGGGTACTTCGTTTATTCTTAAACTTACCCAGCTTGGTACCTACTTGCTACCAACGAGGGTACCTTGTGTTTCTTTTTTCATACAAACACTCTTAGTTCTTCGGTATTTTTCGCTATTGTTCTACAGATATTTCAGCAATCCTAGCTCAAAATTGGCTTCAATGTTCAAAACTGCTCCTGAGGGGTTGTACCAACCACTCTGCGAATCACAAGGTTAGAGTTAGTTCCTTAATCCCATCTGAGTTACCTACCGTTGGGTTGCACGGCTGTACAGCTCACGTTGGATATCTCCGGGCCAGAGTTACTTATTTCTCAGCTATTTACTGCCTGCTAGGGAGCAGTAAAATCCGCTTTGGATATCACAGAGATAGAGTTATATACCTGTTAGTTACGTAGCGCCCACCAGGGGGTTATAGCGCCCACCAGGGGGTTATAGCGCCCTCTCTGGGAATCCCACGGTTAGCGTCCCTCGATGACGAATGAAAGCGTGATGCGTGCATCAGACGCAGCGTCCGATGTTCCTCTAATGATGAGCTTCCACCGTTGCTTTCACAAACAGGAACAACCTCAACCAGCCATGACGGGACTCGCCTTCCACCCACCGTTGAGTCTTCCTTGTCATTATCGATAGGCTGTAACTTGGACATTTCCTTGCATGATGGGTCTTGTGTTGTATTTCTACGAACCCGTGCGGGGCTTCTATAGCTAGTAAAGTGACGGTGTGTTCTTTAAAAAAACAAAGGTTCTTCATAGTCTTTAATGTAGACACATGAGTTTGGTGAGCAAGTCCTTTAATGCTTGGAATTGCAGCTTGAGCGTTTCTTGCATACAAATTAAATCCACTGCGAGGGCACTTATCTTAGCAGCAATGGAGATGATACTAGGTTGCAGTTGTTATGCATGCGCCTTCCGTCAGTTGATGCTAATGCTCAGACAAGATGATCTGTGGTGGACTGCAGCTGTGTGTTTCCCCCCGGTGCCTAGAGGGCATTTATCTGCAGCAGGAACTAATGTACAGTATGTGGATCTTTCAGTTGGGATGTATGTAGAAGCCATGTTGATTTCCATTCATAAGTTGTTGCACTTCCTTCTTAATCCTACCCGAGAGAACAGACATACTGTACAGTGTAAATGTTGCAATATCCTCGAAATTCATAGGGACCTATATATATCGCACCTGTAGTAGGGACAAGCGCGTCGGCCAGAAATTACTCCTCTAAAGTCTCCAAAATCTGGAAATATGGTTCATATAATCTTGGTTCGTAGATGGTGTACTAATATGTATGTTTAAATTTAATATTTTCTTATACAGTACTAGTATATCTCGTCTCGTTGTTAATTTCACCTACGTAATTGCTGCAAGAAGTTCCAGATGCAGTAATCCAGAAGTTGTTCACTAATGTGGACCATAAAAGGGTTCAAATAACAACCATTTTTCTGTATTTTATTGTAATTATGGATAGGTAGCAACATGATCGACCATATTTCATGTGATATATCAAGTGTCCTATTGCAACGGACCGTTAAACGGCGTTGCGAATAAAGTGAACAACTGGTAATCCATTGAGACAGAATGCAATCTATAATTTACTTAACCTTGGTTTACTGACGGTGTGTCATTGTAGACAATCTGTAACTTAACCATTTCCTAATATGGTGTGTCTATTGTCTGATGCACCATACCGACAACCTCATGTTATTGTTAAAGGTCGACTAGGGAATATTTTGAGTGGAAGTTTGCATATGATCACTGAAAATGAGATATTTTTACCCACCGCACTTTTGAAAAGGTAAATAGTAATATATCATTTTATGTGTGCAGTGTTGATGTTCACCTAACCATCATGCAGTGCTCTGGTCAGATGTAGGCTCACACGATCACCCAGATATTACCCCACCCACGCATTCCACAAATTATTTGCACGTAGTAATTTCGATGATTTTCAAAGTCTTTAACTCACCGCCTAGGCTTCTGCTAAGAAACAAAGAAAAATGATCAAACCATAAACAAAATATGTTTAATGTTCACGTTTGTGGCACCGGGACCGGCAACATGATCGACCGTGTATCATAGCTTCTGCTGCTGCGTTGCAGTTTCCCAACGTATCCCACATCTAATGTACCCAACTATTGAGTTTTGATATTAAGGAATCACCTGGTGTTGTTGTTGATACTTTCCTTATATCAGAATGTTTTTACGTTCCAGGACGTTTCGTGAGCTGTTTAAAAAATTTGAGACATAGACCGCAACAGTACTTGACTCTTAGGTCTGACGCTGGCGACCAAAAGTCGGCAACGGAAAAATGGGATTTTCAATTCCTAGGTACCCAACATTTTTCTTCCGGAGAAGGTATCTTGGATGCGGCGGGGACGCACTTGGGCGCTTGCCTGCATGACCGTGTCTGGACATGTTCATAATATCTCTTGAGAAAATCCCAGTTTTCCCATTTTGGCCGCCAGCGTCAGAGGCCACTTGGACCTAAGAGTCAAGTACTGTTTGATCTATGTTTGAGATATACAGAAGTAGTGAGAAAAATACACACGCTTTGTTAAGGCAGTTGCGTGCATCTTATCATTTATCTGCCTCTATGCGGAACAAAATTGATGTTTTACCCTATACAGGATCATACTATACACGACTTTATTACAGAAATGGCATGTAGCTGCTCCCAGATTACTCTATAACCATCGTGTAGTCTATGACTTGCAACCTACAGAATGGCTTGGTGCTGAATTTAACTGTTTTTGCAAACGATACTGTCTGCAACTGTTGGCTGTAAACAGAAGCTCAAGCGAGACCGAATTAAAATTCAGCACCGTTTTCAAGTCGTCAGCAGATATCAGTAAATAGCCGTAACTGGTCACTTAAATATATTAACTGATTCACGCGTGATGCAGCATTCAAAAATAAATTACGTACTATTTAGGGGTACTGAAGTCGAGAGGAATAGAGTACTGAGGGCACAGCAGTAGGGGCTGGTGGTAATAAGCAGTTTTAGTGCTTTATTTTTCGTACACTGAATAGGTCTTTGATCAAAACCAACACGTATTCCCGTGCACCTACGGTAAATACCTGCCTCGGTGTGCTTGGGTAGCACGAAAATGGTAATTCTCGTACAGAAACACGCACGCATACGCAGGTGTTGCCCGTAGTTGCACTCAGTGCGAGCTGGTTTTGGGACAGGACTTTTTCATGAGCAATTGTCGAATAGTTCTATGGGGAAAAGTAAGGAAACTTAGGTAAATGTTCTTGTAGCTTTAAAAAGCAGCTAATTTTATTTGGGCTTGAATTACTTTTCCTTGCCGTTCAGGATATTTCATTAGGTTAAATATGTGTTGAATTGCCAAGTAACAGTTCTGGTACACCGAACTTTGGATGAAAGCGGTAATTTTTTACATCAGCTTGTACAAAGTTCAAGTGCCCGACCTCTCTGTCAAGGATGACAGTGGTTGATTGGCCAGGTCATCCAGCAGCTATCAGAGCATCAGAAGACTCAGAGACTAACCTGTACTTGTTTGTGCTCCCGCTGTGACTAAAATTCACTAGTTGAAAACTATTTTCAAGTTTAGTTACTCACGTAACACAGAGCATTTTTCTCCGTGCTCCATTTATGCGTGTATTTTTCGAACTCTAAGGCCGGGTTCACACGTCATTCATATCAATGCGTTCGCTCATCCACTCGTCTGAATGAGTTACTGTGCCCCAAAAATAATAGAAAAGTGCACTGTTTTCTGAGTTTTATTTCGCTTCACATTTGAATACATATCCATGACCTGCTTAGTGACACTTGACAAGGTAAAGGTAGAGTCAACTTAGACCACACCCTCACCTGGGAAACCCACATGCACTGGTTTGTGCTGCGGGTATAGGCCCACTGGCACCAGATGAGTAAGTGTAGTTGCAGTCGACCTCGGGTCACCAAGAACTATAGCGTCAATTTGACGGAAAGAACAAATGACCTGAGACCCCTCCACCCCCCTCATCTCTGAGGAAGGCAGTTCCGCCGTGGCGCCGTGCATGCACACACAACTGCCGAGGCAGCACACCAAGATCTGCAAAGAGCTCGCTGCCTGGCTGAGCATCGAACCGGCTAGCGATACAAGGTGTTAGAGCTGAAAACGGAAGCATGCTGCTACCGTGGCGGCACTGACATAACGCTAAACAATTTCATTACTTTTTGTGGGGTACACAAAGTTGTGCTGACAACGACGCTGCAAAAGCATTCGGGCGAGTATAGGAGTCAACGCGTTAAAATGAGTATATTGTGAACTCGCCCTTGGGCCTTAGTCCCTTTGTTAGTGTATCGTTATTTTCATGGGCTTAAACCATTATGCTGGAGATACTTTCCGCTTAGAGCGCATAATATAAGGAAATTAAATAGCAAGGAGGAAGCGAGGAGCCTCAACGATGACGTTGAATTTTCGGGTAAAGCTGAAGCCCAGATGACTGGCTGTACATTTGTATTGAAATACCGTACTAATGATTTCAATAAGTTTTTTTGGTATTCCGCTGCAAAAAGTACTTATCCATAGCAGTATGTGCGTGTCCCGGCGGGATTCACCGAACACCAAGTTGTATGTACGAGGACTGGCTGGAAGGCTGTGGTGGCTGGAAGTCTGTGGTGGCTGGAAGTCTGTGGTGGCTGGAAGTCTGTGGTGGCTGGAAGTCTGTGGTGGCTGGAAGGCTGTGGTGGCTGAAAGGCTGTGATGGCTGTGTGGCTGGAAGGCTGTGGTGGCTGGAAGTCTGTGGTTGCTGGAAGTCTGTGGTGGCTGGAAGGCTGTGGTGGCTGAAAGGCTGTGCTGGCTGAAAGGCTGTGGTGGCTGTGTGGCTGGAAGACTGTGGTGGCTGAGAGGCTGTGGTGGCTGCAAGGCTGTTGTGGCTGGAAGGCTGTGGTGGCTGAGAGGCTGTGGTGGCTGCAAGGCTGTTGTGGCTGGAAGGCTGTGGTGGCTGAGAGGCTGTGGTGGNGCTGTGGTGGCTGGAAGGCTGTGGTGGCCGAAGGGCTGTGGTGGCTGAAAGGCTGTTGTAGCTGGAAGGCTGTTGTGGCTGAAAGGCTGTTGTGACTGGAAGGCTGTTGTGGCTGGAAGGCGGTTGTGGCTGGAAGGATGTGGTGGCTGAAAGGCTGTGCTGGCTGAAAATCTGTTCTGGCTGGAAGGCTGTGCTGGCTGAAAGGCTGTTGTGGCTGGAAGGCTGTGCTGGCTGAAAGGCTGTGGTGGCTGGAAGGCTGTGCTGGCTGAAAGGCTGTTGTGGCTGGAAGGCTGTGCTGGCTGGAAGGCTGTGCTGGCTGAAAGGCTGTCGTGGCTGGAAGGCTGTGCTGGCTGAAAGGCTGTGGTGGCTGAAAGGCTGTAGTATTATGGCTGGGTGAGCAGAGCAGCAATGGGAGAAAATACAGCGTGCGGATTATTGGAGAAATATATGAATTTTACCTTGCTTCTTTCATTGATGATGGCAAGATTGCACTTAATGCACTTTATATGTCGTTTACAGAGTACGTATTAGTGAAAAAACACCTCACTAGAAAGCAGTCATACCGGAACAAACAGTCGACTTGCTTGTCAGGCGAACGACGATCATGTTTCCTCTTTCTATATAACCTCTTTGCACTAATACAACAGTCGAACCAAATTTCAATTAGAACACCTCGTGGCGTAAGACCATCATCCGAGGTGGGGGGCAGATTCAACGGAGTCATTTTTGATGGCCAGCTAATCCTAGTTTTTTGTATGGATGCTTTGTACAACAAGGTTAACGGAATAGCTACGCCCCTAGTATTATATCCTTAATAATAACATAGGAAAACTAGAACGCGTTCTGGTGTAAGACGATCTGAAGCGGTGGAGGGAAACGCACCCCGGTGGTGGAAAATTCAACGTCGTTATTTTTGTTGGCCAGATAGGCCTAATTTTTTGTAATGGGTCACATCTAGGTCAACCTACCAAACTCCATACAAAAATTATGAACATTGCTCAACTCCTTCGACAACTATGAGGGGTGGACAGACAAATATAAATATATTTGCAAATTATTTTCTTGATGTGGCATAATATAGATTTCGATTAGAAGCAGTTAAAAAATTTTGATACCCACGACGCGCGTTTCGCTGTTCTCCAGCTCATCAGTTGGGAGGGTCAAAGTTGATCAATTTATTTCTTGAAATCTTGCGAAATTTAGAGAGGTTACCATAGGAAGGTGTGACTACGATACCAGCTGTTCCAAAAGTACAAATGAAATTTCCAATCAAGCACATTTTTCGTCAATTCTCAACTACAGTTCGCTGCGTAGACTCCAATTACTGCACGTTGCAGATACACAGATGTACCGAGGGCGACCATCATCAGAGGCCTACCAACGCTTCAAGTTAACTTTCAGCTATTGCGTGGTGTGTTTTCGCCAATTGTGGGATTTGTATTTACTACGAAGAGTACCATGCTGATGTGCCAGCCTTTTATCTACAATAGGTTGTAGACTGTCGCCCTCGGTACATCTGTGTGTCTGCAGCGAACTGTAGTTGAGAATTGACGAAACATTTGCTTGATTGGAAATTTCATTTGTACTTTTGGAACAGCCGGTATCATAGTCACACCTTCCTATGGTAACCTCTCTAAATTTCGCAAGATTCCAAGAAATAAATTGATCAACTTTGACCCTCCCACCTGATGAGCTGGAGAACAGCGAAACGCGCGTCGTGGGTATCAAAATTTTTTAACTGCTTCTAATCGAAATCTATAGTTACAAATATAAATATACAGTGGACGTACATGTGTTTCGTATCAAGCATACG
>LQNS02277100.1:9823048-9842661 GCA_001587735.2 Parhyale hawaiensis
GACCGACGCTTATATAGGGACCCTCGTTGCGCACTACAGTCATTTCCTTTTTAGGTCTCCTCATGCAAACACACAATTTTAGCTCTTGAAAAATTAAATATTCTTACTGCTGCTCATCCTCTGTCTGTTTTTAAAAACTTCTGAAGTTTGAAGAAGATTGCATTTTAACAGGCATCTGTCAACTCTACGACGCCTTCTTCTAAGTACAGAGGGGATCAAAGACCTTATCGTTTACTTCTTATATCATATTAATTTTTACTGATGGAATATTGAAGGACGATAGTTAAAAGGACTCACAAGTTTCAACAGTTCTCAAAGCAAACGCAATAAATCAATTAAGAACGCTACATCTTATAAAAAAATCTTTAGGGTCTTCATACATTTTGCGGTACATACATTAACACTCGGTCATGTCGAGGATAACATGAACTAAAATCTTCTAGAGTATACTAGGCGTGTCTGTGTGACCGTATTGTTTTCTTTCCTAGGCGTCGCTGTACGTATAAAGGGAGAACGGACTCAGCGTGCAGGGGCGGCTGCGTACGACAGGTAAGCACCAAGAAAAGTTCTGCATCAGTGACACACTTTCCCTTTCATGCTGGCAACACCGAATGCCAAGCAGTTCTTTTTAACCCAATACCACACACTGTTTAATTTTCTACACGGTATTTATAGCGCTATTGGTACGAGAGAAGAGATTTACTCCACGCGATAAACTTATTCAAATTAATTAAATAGCTGGCTGTAGACGGACCAACAGGCCTATTCCCAGAGAGTAGCCAGCCGGGACTTACGCTGCCATTATGACAGTTTCATTTAGATGTCTAAGAAAGAAAAGAAAAAGAGAAAAAAATTTTAGCAAATCAGATGATACTGCAAGCACAACAATCGCTCAGATCGGTGGAGGTCGGAGACTATGAGTTATTTGGGGTAGAAAAAATAATGGATTAAGGTGGCTTCTGAAGCTCGGCCCGTTAACAGTTTATGACACCTGGAGGAGGTGTTTGTGGCTGTGGAGGATGTTGCTTCTAATGTTCGTCAAACGCATTGACTGTCTCTAAGCCTACCACTACAGAACGGAGTCTATTTCAGTTATTCATCATAATTTTCAGAAGGTTGTTTTAGTTTGCTGCAAAGTACTTTGTTGCATTGTATTCCTAAAGGGGAAAAAGTCTGTTGTGAAGTAGCAGTACCCGATATTAATTTGATTCATCAATTAATCTGTCTAGTAGAGGGTGAGCAGTATACGTTGTGTTCAATAGCCGCTAGTCCTACGGGAAACTCTTTTTGTTTTGTTTCGTCAGCGTTGTAGCGGCAGGCTAAGGTACTGTGCTTTATGACACTGGACGTTGCAGGCTCGAATCCGATCCCAGGCAAGTGAGCTCTTGTGGCGTTTGACGGGCTGATTCAGCACTGCTACCTGCACAGCTCTTACGGAGGCGCTGCTCTTAACCAGAACTAGAAGGGTTGTGGGACATGGGTCGCTGTTTTAGAGCTAGCCGTCGATGGCGCCATAGCTCTTGATGATCCTTGGTCGACTGCCCCCGTACAGTCCCCTAGTGCCAGTTGGCCTATATCTGGAGAACGAACCAGTGCGTGTGGGTTTTCTGTTGGGGTGGGAGGGAGTTACGGTCAAGTTGGTTTTACCTTTTGCCCAATTCAGCTGGTGTTCCATCTATAAATCACCACAGGGGCAGAGAGAATAATACTTTCCATTTTAAGTGGGTGACGTTGAATGTCAATACATTCTCTGACCCTTTGACCCCGAAGGACATCCCGTGGTTTATACTAACGTTCTTCCTGGTCACCAGTGTATTAAATTTCAGCATCAACCAGTTAACCCAAAACTGTCGAGTGTCAACTTATGTTTCAAATATTCTTATATTAAAAGGCCCTAATTTTTATTCTTCCGCTTAGGATTAAAGTCATGTGTACGGAGATGTGTACCGTACAAACAGCGCCATTGCTAAGAAAAGAGATGTTTGTCTTAGGAACTGAAAGGTTAAAATCCAGCGGGAAAAGTTACTGAGGATACTTACACACATCTTTTTTGATAAACATCACACCTCAGTCAAAAGTAATATATTCAATCGATACTAGCATGTGCAGTCAATAATTACATATCCATTCCGTAAAAATATATTCAATCAATAAATTATATAGTTAGTCAATAGTAGTTCTTTCAGTCAGTACAAATATATTCAGTAGACAGTAATATTTTCAGTCGATGTTGATATATGCTAGTGATGGGGAGAATATTCACATCCGCATCAGCGGAACATCCGCACTGTTTTTGACATCTGCATCCGTGGATGTCCAGATAGCAACATCCGCACGTGCATCCGCATCCGCGGATGCCCAAAAAATGACATCCGACCCATCAATAATATATATGCCTCCGATGAAATTATATTGAGCCAACAGCTGGTAGCAAACATTGCACAAAATCAGTCCCCCTGTGCTCTCATGTTCCAAATGCGGCCACGCGTAAAGCAAACAGTCGTTGCCAGCGCTAATGGGCCTGCAGCTTTGCTTCTTCTCTGTAGCCTCACTATTGCATATCTGTACTTGCTTAGTAATGGTGCGCAGTGCTGCAGCTCCTGGTGTTTAATGGAAGCTTTCAAGCGTCATTTTCAACAAAATCGTTGAAATTAATCGTCCAAGGGGAAAACTCGAATGAATGGTTCATGTTAGTCGTTCATGTGGATTCATTGACTGAATTCCACAGCTTAATCGTGCTTCTTAATCTTACAGCTGAATCATTTTTATGACCAAATTATACAACTCAAACATACAACTCAATCATACGAGTCAAACATACATCTCAATCATACGACTCAATCATGCAACCCAATCATACGATTTGTTCGTACATCTCAATCATACGATGCAATCATCTTATTCATCTTAAGAACTAAATCGCACGACTCAACAGCAGAACTCAGTCGTAGAACTAATCCTTACATCTCAATCTCACTGCTCAAGCCTTCAACTCAGTCGTTCAATTAAAGTGTTAGGTTAAATTTGTATTTCATAAAATGGTCCATTCCTCCTCCCTAAAGCGATGGTAAGAACTTATTGAGTCGAATGAGGGTAGAAACGGAGGAGGGAGGGAGGGAGGGAGGGAGGGAGGGGGTGATAGCAGCATAATGGACTAAACATGCAGCACGTATTGGAGAAAACTGCAAAATGCTCTGTGGACTCCAAAGTCTTACAGTATATCCTTAGTTGATAAACAATTATAATATGCCCACGGGAAGCGAAATCATAATATACCCAGGGAATGCAAAATTATAATAAACCTAGGGAATTCAGAATTATAATATACCCAGGGAATGCAAAATTATAATATACCCAGGGAATTCAGAATTATAATAAACCCAGGGAATTCAGAATTATAATATACCCAGGGAATGCAAAATTATAATAAACCCAGGGAATTCAGAATTATAATATACCCAGGGAATGCAAAATTATAATAAACCCAGGGAATTCAGAATTATAATATACCCAGGGAATGCAAAATTATAATATACCCAGGGAATACAAAATCATATCACACCCAGGTGACGTAACATCATAAAATACCCAGGGAATGCTAAATCATCACATGTCCAGTTAGTTATAGTCAGAAAGTTTATGCCTCCGTATCCGAGCGGAACGACATCATAGAGGAAAGAGCAAGGGACATATAGTACGAAGGTGTTCCCTCACAGGATCCACGCGCATGGGAACAGCAAGTTGGGAAAGAAGAGGAAGTGCAGAATAAAGCATGAGCAAGTAGGAGTATGAAATCGGGAAGGAAGCAAAGTGTGCAAGAAAGACCGACGTCCCGAAGGCCCAGCTAATGGCTAAAATAACCTACACGAATAACATTCCCAGGAGAAGCAAGATTATAACACACCAAGGGATAAAAAACTGAAAATACCTAATGAGCACAAAAATATTAACAAAAGAGTTGATAATGATAGCAAGACCCCATATAATCGCAGGCTCAGCTTATCTACAGACGCTCAGTTAGGGCGTCATTCAATTGACGTACTTTCCAGAGGTATCTTGGATATCGACTTTCATTGTATATTAGGGATGAAGCGCGAGCTGTATGTCCGCTCATGAGTTGAGCGTGCGCTTTCATAATGTAGTCTCGGAATCACAGACAAACAAACACCCACTGGCATTTCTTCAGTATTTTTTGGAGAAAATTAGCGACAGCGATGACGTCACAATTGACAGCTTGTATTTAACTGCATGGTCGTATCGATGATACCAGCGCTAAGTAGATATCTCCAGCCGCGCGAGGGGACAATGGTGACGTCACAACGATCTCGAACCGTCGATCTGAGGTGCACTTAGGAGTTGAGCGTCTGTGTCTACCTTTGTCTGAGTCGGTATGAGGAGGAGGAGGCATTAACATCAAATTGATTTGGAACCATTGGACAAAATTAGCAACCATTCTTCTCAGTCAAGTTACCGACCTTACGAACTCTACAGACTCGATTTAAGAAATAACAGTACATCCTATAATTTTTTAACCCTTTTCTTACCATCTGTGCTATTTAGCTACAGAGGCTTACTTTTCTTGCAGGAATACAATAGGATAGAAAACAACTCTAGCAAAATAGCACAGCCCAGTATTAATACAGTTGGAATAATTTTCGTTAGCACTTCTGAATTTCTCTTATGGTCACAGGGGGCGTTTCTGTCGTGCGTGATACGCTTGCACGCTTCAGTAAACTCATGGCAGGCTTCGGCTTCAAAACTTTTACTAACTCACTTTTACTGACTAACTTTACTAACTCACTTTCACTAACTAACTTTTACTGACTAACTTTACTAACTCACTTTTACTAACTAACTTTTACGAACTAACTTTTTCTAACTAACTTTTACCAACTTTTACCAAGTAACTTTTACTAACTAACTTTTACCAACTTTTACCAAGTAACTTTTACTAACTAACTTTTACCAACTTTTACCAAGTAACTTTTACTAACTAACTTTTACCAACTTTTACTAAGTAACTTTTACTAACTGTACATGCTGCTGATGCATGTACAGAAAATTCTGCCAGGCTATGAATTTTTTATAGGTATTTTATCCACAGATTGGATGCTTGTTTATACTAGGTGTTTTGCGAGTATTAGGAGTTCAAGTATATAGTAATTGTCAGTTAGACTATTATAGTGCTACTCTTGCTGGAGATACTTGAACGATAAAGTTGGACATTGTGTAGCCCACTTTGGCATGAGGAATGGCTAAATTTGAGATGGGATTTGTTAGCCTCATTTTTAGTTTTGCCTCAAAACTGAATCTGAAGTTACAGCCAGTTGCGAAATGGTTCCTTACCACCTGCACTTTTGGCCGCCGCAGATGCAACTTTAGTGTTAGCTTATGGGGCGGCTTCGAATGCTGTCAGGGTCAGATCCATGTAAACATCCAGATCCGCATCTAATTAGCAGATAATAAAATTGATGCAATAACTATATCTGTGAAACCATAAAAAGTAGATAACAGATGGGTTCACATGATAGCTACATGACGGAAGTTGAAAGTTCTGACCAATAAACTTGACGTCGGCAAACCTTTCAACTCACGCAGTTGTGTTTAATTTTGTGTACAAACTATAAGTTGTATCAAATTCAAGACTGAATTTAATGTCGTATTTTACCACAAATTATTAGTTACCAGTAATTGTACAATAAATTGGTATTGCACTATATTATGTTTTAGTGCCGCTGAGCTAGTAGCCACGACAGTCGATTGACTTTTCAACAAAGCTCACACACATACGACCATCTGATCAATATTCGTCGTCAGAAAAGGGCAACAAGATTTTGCTCAAAACGTTAATCGTTTTTGTGAGTTTTCTCAGCTATCCTTCGAAGGTCCGTTCGATAGAGTCGTCAAAACCGATTCAACCTAAGCCCACTTGTCCGAAACCTCGGGTACGTGCCTTGGCTTCACGCAGTAGAACTGAATTATGGGCGTCAACCTTGAATCAGATGCTCATGAAGACTCCGAAAACACAAGTATGTTCGGTAAAATAGAGTTTTCAGCCGTCTCAAGCGTACTTGGTTTGCTGCTAACTCCTGAAAGAGTAGACAGTGAGGCGAAATCAACGCTATTAGCTGAGGTTATGGGTGAACGGAACTGGCTTAGACTTTAGCGAGCCAATGGAACACACCCTCGTTAGCATCTGTTATGGGAACCTGGCTTAATTATTATTATTATTATTAAAGCTTCAGGCTTGGGCCACCATGGCCAGGTAGTACGACCGAAGTGAAGAAATTTGCAACAACGGGAAGCCCGAAAAGCTGCTATAGAAAATTTAACAAAAAGCCATTAACAGCTGACATAAACGCCTTCAGGCCTATGCCGGCAATGAGTTTCTTACCCAAATAGACCAGGGTACAAAGCACCGGCCGAACTGATTAGTTCGACATCTAACATCCTCCTACGTGAAAGTGTGCGCACCGACCGTAGCACGTGTTTCTCTCCTAAGATTAACTTTTCGGTCTCCAGGTCAACTGTATTGCTAGATACCGAGCGTTTAATCATCTTAGGTATACTTCTGAAAGCATGGAAAATCATCCTTGAAAGAACACATTAAGAGTAGCACAGCTGTCTCAAACCGTGTTAAGCATCAACAATGATTTGTGCGAATCGGGCCATTCCATTAAGGCAGCTTAGACTGGCCTCGCTGAGCAAGGTCAGACCATATGAACATTCGGTAATTAGCAAATGGGCTACTCAAGGCATAATTTCGCTCTCAACATGCAGAATAGCAGTTTTTTTTATCTTTGGTATTAAGAAAACACAGACAAATGAGAGCAGATACAGGCACCGAACAAATAAAATGTCAATGTGCATTCATCTGCTTCTCTTTTTGCTTATTCATTTTCCCATGTTCTGTCTTGCTTGAAGGAAGCAGATAAGTAAAATTTAGGCCAGGTTGGACTTTTTGGCCATCCTGTCACGCTCTATTGAAAACTGATTGTCAAACAATTAGACCAGGTTGTAAATGATAGCGAAAGTAAGGAAGTCTCAATACTCAATATGTATTTCTTGCTTTACCAATTTTAAAATCCAACCCATGAAACCATTTGAAGTCACTCTTCACGCTCTTGCGGATAGGGATTTTTGCTCCTATCTCGCATCAAAACTTTATTGCTCTATGCTCCCGATGCTCAAATTGTGTACCGTAGATGATCAACGAAGCAAAGAGCCAAATGTTCTTGAGAGCACTGCAAAACTGAACACAAGGTGTGAAAACCCGAAGGTTTTTATGTCTTCATTATTTTTGTCAGATAGATTTCTTTTTCTGAAGAAACTGCTTTTCTCTGGAACGACACACTTCGACTAAAGTAATGTCATTGCAGAGCTACTCTACGCAGCTGCCGTTAATGTAATGCCACACTAGAATACTTAGCAGTAGCCTTGTTTGTCCGCTGAGCTATCCAAATTTGAAATTGGTTTAGTAGTTCAGTCCATTAAGGTGGTTGCCCTTCACTTCTGAGTAAACACTTCTCAGATCTAGTGCGAGGTCATCAAAGAGTGTTCAAGAGACCGTGTTTTCCATTTGACCGTTGTTGATACGACGCTGTAAAAATATGTAAGAAATAGTTAACTGTTTTTGAAAGAATAGTTTTTTTCAGTATGTTGAAAAAAAAAACGCTCTGGCTTTGTTCAACGCACATTTGACAAAAGTGTTGTTACAAGAAAGCAAAAATAAAATTAGACTAGTCTTATTGTTTAGAACAACTAGTACGTACGCATAATATACGTGGCAGTGTATCTTCCACTCTAAGTAAATCTGTATTTCTGGCACATTAACTACAACTAGCCGAGCTTGGCACGTCCCATCTGCAGACCCACTTGCTACACATGCATAAAATATTGTATAATAATAATAATAATACCGTGAGAATTTTCTCAATTGACCTCTGTATTTGGCTCGTAAGTTACGTCGTGCGTGAAGCCTCTAAAGCACTTCCCTAACCTAGAACAATACAGCCAGTAATATCTTTGTATAGGTTCACCGTGAACTGATACTTTATTTTTTAAGGCTTCCAATGATCGCGAAGCTTAACTTCACCTCGAGCTGTTTTTTATATTGTTACTTACATAATAATAACTAGAGCACTCTGAGAGCGCATGCCTCCGCCAAGCAAGACACAATTGGTCCCGACACTATGATTTTCCTTCTATCAGCACCAAAATGTAATAATTTTTGTGTTTTAGCAGCATAAACTAGTTTTGTAATTTCTCAGAAAATTAGTTAATAACTTTTTGAGCTGTGTAATATTTTCAACTTCTGTGCGTTGGTGAGTTTTAGTTGAGTTCGTCACCGTACTTGGTCGTGAGAGTGAACGTCAGTGTAGAATAATGTTACCACGCTGCAGTGCTGGATGGCGAAGGAACGTCGTAAAGGTTTTCTTGTTTATTTACATCTTATTATATAAGACATAGAAGACATCATCCAATAATAAGTAGCAAGCATGCTACTTGATAGATGCAGACAACAAAGTACAATGTCTACATCTGAATAAGTGCTACAAAGAGAATGCAGTAGACAATGTTGGTACAGTAAGGCTTAGTACCGAATAAGCTGATTCTTCAATGCCCAAGCCCTTTAAATATGTATCATATGCCTGATTCATTTAGAACACCGGTTGCTTCCGCCGGAATCGAGTCGGAAGTCCGCCGGTAAATTACTGTACGTTTATGAGACAAACAAATATCACCGAAACTTTGCTTACGGGTTTTGACAGAGAGCTTTTAGTGTTAGAGGTTCCTAATAATCTTGGCTGTCACTCATCTTTGCTTGCTGGAAAGCAAGCTTATTTTGCATGGTGAGGTATGCGACCTTTTTGTTCCTTTTCTGGAGGGCTCTGACCAGAAGACGGGCGGTGGTAATTGTGTGTGCGAAACGCATATATAACAAGTTATGCTGCAAACAAACATTTTAACAAACATTAGACAAACACACAAACGGCCCTACCGATCATCACCAAAATTTAATCAATGATGTCTCTTAACATTACTAACAGTTCTTGTAAATTTCATAAAGATATATTCATAACGTTTTGAGTAATCATGCTAACAAGCATGGAATCAAACACAGCGACGAACAAACAAACAAGCAAGCAAACAAGAAAACCAACAAATCATCACAAAATGTGGTAATTTATTCTTCGTAATATACCTAACAACTTATGTAAATTTTATAAAAATCCGTCCATAACTTTTTGAGTTATGGCAATATGAAAAATGAGGCGGACAAACAAACAAACGGATGGATGGATCGTCACCAAAAGATAATAATCTTTTCCTCTTAACATGCCTAACAACCCCTGCGAATTTCGTTGAAATCCGTCCATAACTTTCTGAGTTACCTTGGTTACAGACAGAAAGATAGACAGAAGGACAGACGGACGGACAGACAAACAAGACGAAGACATAACTTACTTGACTGAGGTAACAATAGTAATAAAATCAGTAGTAAGCGCGGTAAAATTATTAATATTACTATAGAGCAGTGCGCGAGCGCATACCTCCGCCGAGGAGGGCGACGCTGACGAAAAATTCAGATTGGATGTGAAACTCTTATATCCTTTTTATTACGATGAAAATCTGGGGATTTGTGTCTTTTGACAATTATAAAAGCTTTAGTAATTTGCTTGAAAATCCGTTCGTAACTTATTGAGTTGTATCCCATTTGGAAATTTATAGGCATTTATCGGCGGCCTATGGGAAAACAGTGAAAGGCATCCGATAACATCGGATAAATGCCTATAAATTTCCGATTGGGATTCTGACAAACATTGGGTCGAATAAGAGTCAAACACACAAGCGAAAGAACTGACCATCACCAATATTTGATCATTTATGTCTCTAAATATGTATTTCTAACAAATCCTGTATTTTTCATGAAAATCTGCTCATAACTTTTTGAGTTATGTTGCAATCAAAAGTTGAATCAAATACAGAGATAAACAACAAACTAGACGAGCAGATCGTCACAAAAGTCTGGTTACTTACTCTTCATGTTGTATCTGATAGCTCATATATATATATATATACATTATATAAAAATCCGTAGATGACTTTTTATGTTATCGTGCTAGGAAAAAAAGGCAAGTAAACAAACAAACGATTGAATGGATCTTCACCAATAGTTAATCATCTGTTCCTCCTTACATATCAAACAATCCCTGAGAGTGCCGTAACAATTCGTTCATAACTTTTTTGAATTATTTCGGCGATGAAGAGACCAACTTGAAGAAAACATAAGCCCCAAGGCGTAGGTTAACATTACAGTAATACAATGACATTGCAGCAGTAGGTTCATAAGGTATCAGGACCTGCAAGACAGTGTAGCAAACTATTGTGGCACATTCGATATGAAATTATGGACTTAAAAATTAGCTTGATTCCTTTATAAACGGAATGCCAGATGAACCAACGGTCAGCGGTTATGTGCATTGTGGAGATAAATTTGCTGCTGGCTCTCTCTCTCTTTGGGCCCAAGCTGTCACCCAACAGAGGAAAACCCGCATTGTGACTTTAAACACGGGAAGTGATATGCATAGCGTCACCTGGGCATCGTCCGACGACGCTTACGGATCACAAGGTAAGGTACTGCAATTGCTAAACGTTATTTAAAAAAAAAAATACAAAAAGTGAAAGTTCTAGGACGCAATCTAGCAGTGTGATACTCCCGTCTAAAAAAAATAAAAAAATAAAGCGTTCTGTCAGTGGTTAATTTTTTGGACATATTTTCACTCGGCTATCACACAAGTAGCTAAATATCTAGCACATTTGTTCATACCAATTTGCAGAAAAGAAAACACGCATAACTAAACCTTTTTTTGAGGTGGTTGTAAATTTGAATTTTTCTTTGTCATTGGTGGACTTACCTATAATTGAAACGTGCAATGTGTAGCTCAGTGGTGATGACCTCCTTGCTGAGGTGCAAAATGCATAAATAGTATTTACAGTATTTTACTTTGCTGCCGTCGTGTAAATTTTTCTTTATCAATATTTGTTTGAACAATCACGGGAAAAGTAAAACTTGTGATGCACTTGAGCTGACCTACATTTAGAAGTCAAAAACTGTGTATTGATTTTTTTTTATTTGTTCACTTTGTTTAAGTTTTTTGCTAACGCTGGAGTGTTGATTTAGTGATCAATTCGACGCAATGTTAACTTTCCTGACCTCTATTTATGTACTAAGTAGAGGGAAATGTTGACAAAAGAGTTCTCTCAGTTTGTGTGAATTAAAGATTTCAAATTTTTCTAGAATTTCAAGGTAAATTAAACGTTGATGCAACCACTAAAAAAAGAACAAGAACGGTTGTCTCTGCACCTCTACTGACCTTTAGGTGCATTGTATGTATTTAGTAAAGTGAAGCTATTCATTTCATTCAGCAGGTTTTTTTTATGACTTTCATGACTCAATTTTTTTTCAAGACATATATGCTTGGGGATTTTGTGGCTACACAAAACATGAAGCTACTTGAGGTGCCCAACGCAATATAAAAGCACGAACATATTTACTCAACTCTTTCATGAGGTTGTTTTTGGCTTCATTTTTTTTTTAACTATGAAGTGTTATATCAGCGATCTTTTGAAACGTAATATTGCTGCTTCTGACCTGAATTTAGACGTGTGAACATGTTTACTCAAGGAGCCCTTACCAGTTAAATGAGACAGCCTGCTGCCAGACATGCCGCAAAGGGAAAGGACTCGTATCAAGGCCGGTCGGTCGCTGGTTAAATCTTAGATTGTAACGTCTGAATAAATTCTAAACGGGTTTCCTTTGTGCCATGCTTGGTGCGACCTCTGGTCACTAGCTCTTGCGAAGTCCGTGTATATTTTCTCTTGATACTATTTTATTTTAAATTTTTGAATCAACGTACAGTGGGGATCGGTGCACCTAGACGACAATGGTTACCCTGTCAGAGTTTTGTCCCGACCCGATTGTACTGTGGATTGTTAAATCAGAGCACTGCAAACATCAATGCACACGCAGGACAAAAGTTGTCCAGACCTCCAGCTGCCTATCCGAGAATGTTGCTGTGACACGCCTAACGTGTTTAAACGTGATGCAAAAAATGTACGGCTCTACAGCGTGAAACTCATCCAGAATTAAGAAAAATATTCGAAACTTGACTATTGTAACTTAATGTGGTGTAAAATCTGCACTAGTAGCCCCAATTTAGGTATGTTAATTGTGGGCTGTGTAATGATGTGCATTCCGCAGCTCTGCTTGAAGCAGCGTCTTCGGATGCACTGAGGAAAATGCATTCTACCTGCACGCCTTCCCGTGCCTGACAGGCAACGCACGCCATGACGTACGTGTCTGCAGCACCAAAAACTAAAGTTTTGCTGCTGTGTAAGCAGCTACGAAACAAATTGCTTCTGGTTGAATTGATATCAGTTTAAACAGAGCTGTCCTTGGGTACTATAGCAAATAATAAGAAGTATCTGTGTGTAACTAAAAGCTACTGGAAATGCGCAATCAGTTTTTTTTATGAAGTTCAAAGGGAAGGGAGTCAAAAAATTTGATGAATTAATTTTCCATTTCTCGCCTTTAAAAATGTGTTGATGCATTACTCCTTTATGAATGAAGTATGGGGTACATGACAGACACCAGATGGGTCACTTAATCTGGTGCACGTAATAGAATATCATTAATTGATAGCCTTAGTGGCTGAGTGGTGAAGATTAGTGCTGACTCACTCGTTGCCGAGGTGTGGAGCGTTCTATTCTCGAGCCAGAGAAAGAAGTCTTGCTGTGCGCCGTCATCATTTCTTCAGTGTTGGGCACTGCATCTGTAGAAGAAAATAAATGTTTTTTCTTCCATTCGGTTTTGTTGTTCATAATCAATTGAGGGGGGATACCGGCTTTCTCTGCAATGGTGACGGTAGAGGAGAGCAGCTGTCATTCGTCTATGAGACCATATCTCGGGAAATCCGTGGTCGACTTCAGCCGTGTACTCCTCTAGGGCCTTGAGACTATTCATCTGCAACATGAACCAGTGTATGTGGGTTTCGGAGTTGGGGTGTGGGGTTAAGGCGACATTACCTTTACCTTCATCGCATGTATATCGGGTGGCGGGCGAAACACAACATGGACCTCGTGTCAGTATACTCGAATTCAGTTTACTGCTACTTCAAGCGATACGTGAATAGCTTTTTTTCATGCCTGTAAGCAGTATGAAGTACAGTACGTACCAGTAGTGCAATATAATATTCTAAACTTATGTGCTTACACAAATGGTTTCATGCTTGTATGCAGAAGAAAATACAGTATATATGCTAGCAGCGAATACATTGAAGCTACAAGTGCTGTGCGAATAGCTGGTTCAGCCTCTATGTAAAATGAATATTGAAATATATATCATGTCACTAGTTATACATAGTCCTGCTGGCCAGACAAGGACCCTAGTCGAGGGCTTATTAATACACGGCAGAAAAAACAAAAGCGCAAAGTAAAAACGTAATAAAAACCCGTCAGAAAAACAGCAAATAGGTACAGCGTGCCTCTCACTTTCAGTTTTTTTCATAACCTGAACTGGCCCAGTCATGCTGACCCAGGGAAGGGTGCCTAGCAGAGGTGCTGAGAGTGCTCGGCCGAGTCCCCCATTGAATCTCTTTTGTTCCCCCGTCATGCATGTCTTCACCTGTCAATACAATCGTTAATTAAGTTCGCTGCTTGTCTACCTATTTATTTATCTGTATGTCTATCTTTTGTCCCGCTTCAAGTATTTACATACACTAGTCTTTTAACTAGTTGATACGTATTTTGGAGTGGAGCCGAAAATATTTTTATTTATTCTTATTTGTAGCTTGAGCACTGAACGCAACTCTTTAATGGGAAATAGAGGTTTGCATAAGACGTTAATGGGTTAGTTATGTCAAGAAAACCGAGCGAGAAATATTTTTAATCCGCAATATTTAATTTTGTACACGACCAAAGTCAAAACTCTAGCTTCATTTGACACTGGAAGTTCTGAAATACGATGTATTTAGTTGAGAGATCAATCGTCTCTGTCCTAAGCTCTGCTACCTCTCTACAAAGGGTTGCTTTTTTCCCGTAAGAATACCATACGACTAAGAACCTCCAGTTCCGGTATGGATATTACCAATTTCAGAGTACTTGCACGTATTAGGGAACGTTCGCTTAGGTTAGCTGAGACTATAGTACATTAGGATAAAGTTCAATATTCATTTAGAATAGATGCCTAACTTAAATATATAGAAACACATGTTATACCGAGAGCTGGGTTTCAGTATTTTTTCTGTACCGCCGTATCGGAATTCGACAGTGAAAAAAAAGGGTCGTTCGGTATTTTGGTATTTTTCCAAAAAATATACCGAATGATTCGGTATTTTTTCGGTATTGTTATTAAGATTTCGGGCCCGGGCCCACACGGATAGGAAGCATAACCTATATGAAATACTTCGCAACACCGGGAAGCCCGAAATGCTGGTGAAGGAAATCCAACAGCAAGCCATTGACAGCTGACTTAAACGCCTGCAGGCCAACACGAGCGAAAGCCGATGTCGGCAGTGATTTCCAAACCAAAACAGATCAGGGTACGAAGCACCGACTGAACGGATTAGTTCGGCGCTTAACATTCTCCGACGTGAAAGAGTGCAGACCGACCGCTGCACGTGTAGTTCTCCTAGAGACATTGAGGGCCCGGGCAGAAGAATACAACCAATGCCTCTCATTATTGTACACCTTATAAAACATACAGAGTTCGGCCAGCCCCTCTCCAGTGGGGCAGTTTCACCAGTTCACTATCTGCCCACAGTCTGCTGGCCGAACTAAAAAGCCGGTCCAACGTAAGTAACTGTCAGCAGCTGAAGCCCAGACCGGTGAGCAATACTCTACCACAGGCAGCAAATAAGCATAAAAGCATCTGCGGACAGCTTCACTGTCACCAAACACAGAATTCACCTTACGCAGGAGCCCAATCTTACTGGAAGCACGTGGAAACAGTCGCCTAAAATTCGGCTAAATAGTAAGCTTCTCATCACGGACAACACCAAGAATCTCCAAGGAGCTAGACACCTGAACCAAAGTGTCATCTATTTCCAGATGTGGATGCTGCGGTACAAGTGTCCGAGACCGACTAACAATTATAGACTTGGTCTTAATGGAATTCAGCTTCATACTCCAGGCCGAGCACAATGAAGTAATGAGTGTCAAATTCCTATTCAGAGACTGGGCGACAGAGTTACGCATGCGAAGAGCAGGCATCACTACTATCAAAGTGGAATCGTCGGCATAGTTGATCATCGTGTTTGCCAGCAAAGAGAACATGTTACTGGTATACAGAACGAATAACAGCGGGTCAAGCACGCTACCCTGAGGGACGCCAAACTCCACTGTGGCTGAGGCATTCAAAACGCCGTCAACAGACACACTCTGCGATCGCTCAGAAACAAAAATCACGAATGATTGACAAAACCCTACCACCCACACCTATCGACTCCAGCTTGTATAATAGAACACTGTGGTTGACCCTGTCAAGCGCCGAGCTTAAGTCCAACTGTACAAGGCGTGCCTCAGACCGATCATCAAGCGCAGACTGTAAATGGTGAGGCACCAACAACAAGGCGTCACAACAACCTAAGCCAGTCTAAATGCGAACTGACCAGCTGGCAGCAAATTCATAACCTAAGTAAAACGATAAAGCGTACAAGCGGCCAATTATTCGAACACTGTCGATAAAATGGTCGTCAGCGTAATGGGCCGGTAGTTGGCGACATGGGGCGACAGTGGACCCTTGGGAATGGGAGTAATATTCCCAGTATGCCAACAATGGGGGAAATTTCCTAACCGTATCAGGCGCCGAAAGATCCCTGCTAGTTTAGAGGCAAGAACTCCATACCCACCGGGCATGTAGAATTCAAAACACTCCTTATATGTATATATGTATAAGGGTGATGCAAGCTGCAATATTGTTCCAGAACTCATCAGAAACGCACTGATGCATCGCTTATAGTTATTCATATGTAATGATAATTTATAAATAAATTTTTTAATATTTGAAATGTGCAAACATTGGTGAACACAATTTCGAAGCTTTCAGAGTAAAATTATTCTACAAGGAGAGGAAACATTAGTTTCAACACAATAAATCTACATGAATGTTCCAGAACTCCTCGGACAATATGCTAATGCATTGCTCATACTAATTCATATAAAATAATTATTTCATAAATCAAGATTAATGAACTTCATAATAGACTTGCCTACTTCAATTGTAATAGAAGCATCTTCAACATCATCATCATCATCGGCACCTAATAGTTGCTTTAGCAACAACTCCTGCAATGCAGCATGTGGGCGAGGTGGTATCGAATCTTGGCGAATCCATTGTTTACTTGAAAGTTTTGGCAAAACAGCTCACTGTATTACATGAAGGATACTAGAAAATTTACTCGTATCACTTTATAAAACAAAGTTTTTCATAAGTTTTCTTCAAAGGAATACTGAAGCGTTTTTGCCCGTGCATGAATTATTGTGGCACTCTATATTCACGAATAGCAAAGAAATTAACAGAAATATGCAGAGTGGCAGTTCACGCTGCACTAAGCTCGGAACAACGTGACACTTGAGTGAGCGAAACATTATGACACACTACTTCCAATTCTCATAGCGCAGCATCTCTTCTCTTCAATGAAGTGCAATACAGCGTGAAAAGGCTGGACTATACAAAAATCAATGGGATTTTCCAAATGTCTTCCAGGAAAGACGGTGGGTCAAATAGGGCTACGAAGCTTTTTTTTCTCGGCCTGGGAAATTCAATTATACCGAAGAAAGTCATTGTGTATATCCATTTGGTATCGGTTGAAGATTCGGAAAAGATTTGGTATTTCGTTAGATGAAAATACCGGCGGTACTACCGAAATACCGAATTCATTCGGCAGTCCCAGCTCTGGTTGTACCTAATTTTCAAGTAGACCACATACTTTACCGGCGCCCAACGCCTGTAGCAAAATAACGCATATTGGACAAAACAGGGCCGATCGAATGACCAGACACTCCGGCTAAGCCCTTATTACTCAATGCGATTTGAAAGGAGCACTAAATGGCTTGCCAGCTCGCGGTGATTCTCCCGACCTTCACCTGCAGAGCTTTCCTTCAGGTGAGTGCGTGGCGACAGTTGCTGAATGTGAACAGGTTGCTGCATTTTTTTGCACCGTCACGCTGACGGAATACAAAACTCGTCGAGTTGTTTATGGAAATGTGAGTGATGCAAGTAATACTAGCTGTGTAAAAGTTATAAAAATGGGCGGTTTTTATCACTCGGGAACGAAGTGAGAGAGGTGATAATGTTTTCGTTGAAGATTTAGCACATATATTTCTAAAACCGGGGGTTTTGTTTAGGCGGACAAATTTCAACCGTAGGTAAAAAAACTCACAATAAATTGATTTTCATGGATGATGAAATGCCCAAAACTCTTAAATTTCGAGTTATAGCGACTTCTAGAAATTTAAAGCTTTAAGCAGGATACTACGTGCGCGCCAATGTTACCACTAGTTTTGATAGTTCAGCACGTTGCTGACCCCACGAAAGCAGTTTACATTATTTTTACAATAAAAACTGCAAATATTTCATGGGTAGGAAAAAATACCTTCAGTTTCAAATTTTGCATTTAACGTAATCACGCTACTGTAAGGCGGACACTTCGTCGTCAAAGTCTACATCCGTGTCGTTTCCAAAGAAATGCAAGAGCTGTTGCCTCCAGATTTTGGACCTTGTGTACAATTTCCAGAGTGGCTCATGCAACAGAGAAAAAGGGATCCCAACTTCTCCAAGCTGATTCTTTTCCACAGATGTAGCATATTTTACTCGCGAAGGGGTTTTTAACAATCACAATAATCATCATTGGGCTCAAGATCAATAATCCTCATATCATTCACCCAAATAATCAACATCAACGATCATGAATGCACGCAAGCACGATCATGAGCCGCTGATATGCGGAGCTTGGAGATGTCGAGCTGTGTAGTTGGAGTGGGAGAGAGAAGAAGACGGATTAAGGTTGCCTCGGAAGCTTTGGCCGTTAAGAGTTTGGGACTCCTGGAGGAGGAGTTCTTAGCTGTGGAGGATGTCTCTCCTAATGTATGTCAAGATGATTTTTAAACGCGTTGACTGACTCCGCACTAACAACATCGGAAGGGAGTCTATTCCAAATGCTGACTATGAAATAGGGAATGAACTGCTGGCTTAAGGTCGTTCTTCGAGCTTTATGCTTGAGCTCTTAACCGTTGTTTCGCAAGCGATCATTGAGGTCTCTTTAAAAGAGTCCAGTTCTAGGTACGTCGTTGAAGCCATTCAAATACTTGAATGTTTCTATTAGTTGCCCCCTGAGTCGTCTTTGCTCGAGAGAGATAAGACCCAGTTCCTTTAGGCGACATTCATACGGCTTGTTTCGCAGCTGAGGTATCAATTTCGTTGCTTTGCGTTGGACTCTTTCCATTTTATCGATATCTTTGCACAGATGTAATGCTTTTGTTGCATTTTTTATGCAGGCACTTTGTAGTGGCGCTGACAATATTACTGGCAGTATTAGCGTGTTGAAGGTACCCTGTTTGGCACATTACCCACTTTCCGCTGTTTCTATATTGTTTTCCACAGTTTTCAGTTTTACTTTTACTAAAATTCTAGCACCAATGGTTGTACTAGTGTTGCAGATACGATTCGCAGCGCCAAGGCCATAATAGTAAACTGTTTTGCCTTTAACGTAACTCTAGCATAAATCATAGATAAACGTGCTAGAATTGCAAAATGCTAATACCATATTGGCAGCTCTAAAGTACAGTTAGCAATATTTCTTTGATTGCTTGTAGTTACTCAAAGATTACTTCTATACATAAAGCTGGAAGCAGAAAGGATCACGCGAACTACGGTCTGTGTCTCTATACAAAGAAAAGTTTTATCCCAAAACCAGCACGTTTTCCCGTACATTAATGAGAAATACCTTCCTAGGAGTGCTCCTGCTTCACGAAATCTGCAGTTATCGTTTCCACCCTGCACAGCAAGGCAGGTGGTTACTGTTACTGCACAGCAATACGTGCTGGTTTTGAGATAACACTTCCCTCAGTGTAACCACGGTACAGACACAGTTTGCTGGCTATTCCGTATACAAAGCAAGCGCTTTGTAGTTTTAGAATTCTTCAATTTTTCCAGATTTGTACGTTTAAGTGCCTTTTACAGCCCCGTAGCGAAAGAAAGATTTGCAACTCTACCGGCAACAAATTTGTGCCTATTTGTGTTACTGGCCGGCTTACTATTTAGCTATCTGTTGTTGAGGGTAACTATTTTGTGCTGAGCTGCGGGTGCAGCGTGTTTGTTTTTCTTGCTAAAATGCTAAAATAATTCTTTAATGTGCTAAATTCGAAGTACATTTAATTCTTACCCTCAAAGCGGACCATTTGGATCCTGTAAGTAAACTCAGTAGTTGAATTAGATGCCATTAACTTGACCGTAAGAATTTTACATTGTATGCTCCACATTTGCTCTTTTTAAGCACATCGTAGTTAATCTTGCCATTTTTGGGGAGGGAAGGTGGGTCTAGGGGGAGGGG
>LQNS02277100.1:9842761-9871464 GCA_001587735.2 Parhyale hawaiensis
CAGGTGATCAGTGATGCGCTTTTTCAATAGGCGTTCGATGGTTTTGCTGACGACCGATGTAAGACTGATTGGTCGATAGTTGCTGGGGCTTTTCTTATCCCCCTTCTTATGTATGTGTTTGTTCGATCATCTATTGTAATAGATATCAGCTACAGTAACTTTGGATATATAAGCAATTAACTGACTATTGTAGTGTATTGAGCAGGTAAGCGCTTCGGCTAGCTGGGTCTATAATCTATTGAAATGGTAAGTGGTAATATTTCCATCTACATGAATCAATACCCTACTGAATAGACTAATTCTCCAAAACCAGGATCATATACTCTATTGACTAGGAATATGCCTCACCAACTTGGCCTACAATCTATGTTGGCCTATTTTCTACTAAGAAAACAAATACTTTATTAGCTGGGGCAAACTATGAACTCTCTTACCTCGGACTGTGCTCTACCTATTAACTAGGCATGCACTCGTTAAACGAGCCCTAGGTGTTTTTAATTTTATTGAGACCTGTAATCTACTAATTGGGCATATGCTCTAGTAGCTGCCCTTATGCTATACTTGACGGGCATGAACTATTAACTGGGCCTATACTATACTAACTAGACCGACGCTAACTAACCTTATGCTTTATTATTTGGGCATATACTCCTTTAAAATGGCCAATACTAAAGTAACCCGGTTTATGCATTTTAAATTGGCTCACTACTCTCTGATTTAAGTTAGTATTCTAATAACTAGGGAATGACAGCTCCTTTATAGGACAGAATAAAAGTCATGTGTCTCTCAGTCTCATATAAATACAGTCACTGTCATTGTCAGGTAAACAAAAAGAAATATAGTATGTGTTATTAGGTACATAAATAATCACACAAAAATGTTCATAGGCAGAAATCACGCATTTAATCAAATAACTTAAGCCGTACATTCATGAGAATGCAGGAAATCCTTCGCTTGTACAGATATTATTCTTCTTCTTGTACTTTTTTATATTTTTTGGTGCCTCCTGATCATTGCAGGCTAATGCAGTACATATATATAACTGTAACTACGAATAAAATGAGTAAAAAATGGTCTGAAAGTAAGTTTTAAAACATAAATTAATACTGCTGGCTATACTATTTTTTACATAGAGAGACTACTCCAGATGCACGTGCCTAGTCCAAACAAGCCCACATTCCCGTGTTTCGAAATAAAATGCATGCCTTGGCGATCTCATGCAACAAGAAAACTGCACTGAATTCCGATGGAAGACTGCAAAGCGCGTTACTTTTAGGGTAACACTTTCATTCAAATTTAATACTGTAACTTTGCAGAGTATTATAGAAAATTTCGCTCGAAATTATAGTTTCAGAGCGGTTTATTTCACACTAAAAGCATGAAACTAAATATCTTTCCAAAAAAATTTTTTAAATCCGATTTTGGGACTTGAGCAAAATTTATTTTTATGTATGTATATTCGTAGAAAAATGCCAATCACTATATGTGTTGCCTCATTTTTTTCGAAATGAAGCAGCGTTTTTCAACACCCTGTAATTTAGCCACCGGTAGCGGTACTTGAAACATAGTCTAATAGTCTAAAAATAAATAAACAAATGTGTAGCGCACGAATCTTTTTTTCCGAAATGAAACAGCGTTTTTTAACACCCTGTAATTTACCCACCGGTAGCGGTAGGTACTTGAAACATAGTCTAATAGTCTAAAAATAAATAAACAAATGTGTAGCGAACGTATCTAGTGCACAAAAACATTAGTTATGGTAGAGTACATAGGAGTAAATTCAATCAACCAGCACACATGAAACATTAAGTATGGTAGAATACAAACATAATGTAAAACAGCAGCACCTAATACTATTTATCCCAGGCTGTTTTATTAAGGTACAAAGGATTTTTACCAATTGTATGGCCACGCAAAATAACCGGTAACGAAAATGCATAGTCTGTGTATCCCTATCTGTGCCAGGTTGTACTGTCTCGCTACGAAAACTTTTCTCCCCGAAGGAATACAATAAACTGATGAAATATTGCAGAAAATAATACAGACTGGCAGGAATAGGGATAAGACAAGGTTAATTTAAAGTGTTTCACAGTCTTTGACTAATACAAGAAGCGTGGACACCAAAGATGCTTCAATTGCTTATACCAGCGGTTCCCATCCTTTTCTATATAGCTGGCACCCCTAGAAAATTTTTAATATAATTTGGCACCCTCTACAAAATTAATAACTCACATGATGATAATGAATAAAATTTAACTGAATATGCCCATCAATTTTATTTATTCAAATTAATTTTTATCAAAGCTTTCTTCACTCTCTGCAAAGTCATCTCGCCCTCTCATAGGGTGCCAATACATCAGATTAGGAACCCCTCTCTGTACTTAGGTCGGTAGATTAAACATATGTGAAAGAATCACTGCACCAGTTACCGAATATTCACAATTAACATTTCAACTGACATATTAATCAGGCGTATACTATTTAGTGACAAACGCGTAAAAAAAAAAAAAACAGCGTGGAGAGGCATTTTTAATTATGCATCCTATTTAGTAAACCCGCTGTTCCTTTGCAGGAAACCACTCTTTACTTATTCTTATCATCAGTGCAACACTACTTTCATAAATTACTAGAAGCATTAGATAAATAATTAAATCAATACAAGCCTAAATAAATAACAACTTACAGTAATTATACAAAAAGCAATATTCTTAGCTGTATGGTAAAAATGTAGAGATGAGCACTCACGCACATACTTATGCCGTGTGGTCCGGCTGCATTAAAAAAAACACCCCGCAGAAAATCCATATTGGCAGCATATTACTTGCTGTTAAAGGCAACGGGAAAATCGCTTGAACCGTAAAACTACTAGAAAAGCCTCATGCCATGGTTCCCGTCACAGATAAACGCTTCATACAGTCGACCACAGAATGTTTGAATAATGGTGTTGTTGACGAACGGCTCTTAAAAACTGCTCTTCCCATTTCTGAGTGAACCAATGCCCCACCTAGTGTGCTGCGAACGATAGAGAAATGTTGACGCTGCAATGCAAGGCACAACGAGCCTTCCATTCCTCAGTTCGTTGCAGAACACCCGATATCGTGGGAATCAGTGAAGCAGGAATCTTTACCCTTCAGCCATAACGGGCTAAGCTAATACTGTGACTGTAAGCCACTGAAACGTAAAAATGGTCATAAGTGCCCACCTCTACAATATTTGTGGATTTCCATTGAGCGAAACTCACATGGCAGTGCAATATATATATATGAAATATGTATGGCATCTATCTTATAATAATATATTAATTTCAGTTAACAGTACATGGGTGTACTAACCGACAAAAAAATTCGTGTTTTCTTCAAACTGTTCGTATGTCTTGTGGCACACTCACTCCAAAGGGCTACAGAGCCGCACTCTGCTTCCGCTTATATTGTTAGTATTGTCACATTTCCTTAGTTTTCCCTATAGTTTTCCCAAAAATTAAACATTTGTGGTAGTTTTCAACCAATAAGGCTCCGCTGACAAAATAACATCCCTAGAGTAAGTATAGACAGAGGCTACACAGTGGAGCTAAGCTACGTAACCATATATTTATTAGCCAGTTGGCCGCTCTTGCTTGCAGTTGCTAACTGGCTGGTGAAGTACGTTATAATTCTGACTAAAAAAAAACACGTATTGGCCTCTGAGTGAATATATTTACGACAGATGTTTGATCTGAGGCTGAAACGTAAGCCATTTTAGCCAGCCAGTTCATGCAGGATAAAATGTGTAGTATTGTCAGGTAATTACGGCGTCTCCATTTATACTTACTCCGGGAACTGACCTAGCGGAGCACAAGATCGTCGGAAAGCCACGGCAAAGATTTTCATCCTACGATCAATGGACGGATGGATAGACGGAACCAAAAACAGAACAATGACATAGATAATGTATTAAATTCTTTTGACAACTAGGATCGTGTATATATATATATATGTATATTGGTTGTCTTCATATACGAATATGTATAGATGACACCATTCAAATTTATCTCCCCTCTGCGCGTGGAAAAAATATGATCGAAATTAAAGCAAAAGTACACATTAACTATAATACACAAAAGGCTACAGCGAGTAAGAAACAAAAGTTCCTTTTTTAAAATAACTAAATGTGTTGAAGTGTGAAGAAAATGGAAATGGCAAAAATGAGTTTTTCTCTGTTGCTTACAAGGAAGCCACGAAACATTCAGGCCTATGAATGGCTGCGACAACGTTGGAAGACTGTCGTGTGAAACGGCCTTTACACCTTCAACATGACGATTATTTGAAGCTTTAGGCAAATTTACGTAGTCTTCAAATAGCAGCATACTGTCCACACTAATGGTAAATTTTCATGAAATAATAGTATTTTAGAGATAACTGAATTTTCTTTCGGACGCTAGACACTAGACAGTTAGTATTGTCTCAGCACATATTATGAAGCGTTATCATTATCAACAGCTAAACCTTGAATTATTTTGGCACTTAATCCTAAAAATACTTTTGATTATTATCAAGTAGTAAATAAATCTTTTTAACTAAGGTTGTATTATAACACAGATAGCCTTTATTACTTTATAAGTACACGCATCTCTGAATTAAGTAGCAATCTGGTGTATATATACAGTATAACTTACATTTCAAAACAATGAAGATTTTCATTCACAAGACATAAATTTTCAAACTGTAATGTACATATAACTGAAGTAACATACTTGTAAACATGGAACTTTTCATTAGCACGATTTATTTCTTCTGACCATCGAGAAGAAGAAACAAAAAATTACCATTTCCCAGTTGGGAAATTTTTATATTACTGCTTAGTCCTGAGCAGAGGTTTTCAAATCTTATTTTATTGGTATTTCTTATATATGTCTGAAAGGACGGATAATTATGTCTGAAAGGATGGATAATTATGTCTGAAAGGACGGATAATTATGTCTGAAAGGACGGATAATTATGTCTGAAAGGACGGATAATTATGTCTGAAAGGACGGATAATTATGTCTGAAAGGACGGATTATTATGTCTGAAAGGACGGATATTTATGTCTGAAAGGACGGATAATTATGTCAACTGCTAAATAATTTCATAGTGTGACATCCTCTTGCCTCGTCCATTACTGTTGCTTATATCTCATAGAGTTTCTCCGTTCCTACGTCGCCAGGCTGGTGTGATTTAATAATAATAATAATAAATAATCGTCATCAGACACAACGACAATTACGAAACGCTCAAACGTTTAATACTACTACAACTTCTGTGCTGGTAAGTAAAAAAAAGTCCTGGCCGTAGTTTATATTTCCGCTCGCGGTTAGAAACACTGTGGGCTTCGAAGATGTGAACCGATAAAAAAAAACTTTATCTGCATCAGATTACGAATTAAGGAAAAGCTATAACTGTTTGTTTCATTTCTTATAACCATCCGGAACGATGGGAGTTATCAGTTGCTAAGCCTAATAAAGAGCAACACCACTCAATTCCCTAGTTTTATCTTCTCTATTACGTTTATATTTCCTGGGCAACAATTTACTTTGCTCAGTCTTATATTTCATTTCTTATAACCATCAGAAACGATGGGCTTTATGAGCTGCATGGTCTCATGGTCTTATCTTTCACTTCTTATAACCATCAGAAACGATGGGCGCTTGAGCTGCATGGTCTCATGGTTTTATCTTTCATTTCTTATAACCATCAGAAACGATGGGTGTAATGAGCTGCATGGTCTCATATAGAGCAGTAGGGGACCAAGAAGATAACGAATAAACTCCTGACAGGTCTTCGGGCAGCTCTATTCTTGTGGGCCAAACAGCCCCTCTTAGTGCCCAAAGGGCAAACTCGACTGAGTATATAGTGGTTATAATAAGATATGGCACAACTAATTCCTTAAATACGTAAGCAGCAAACATCCAGAATCTTATTCTGAGAGCTCGGATGGGGTTCCACTCCTGCAAAAAGTGGAAAAAGAGAAATTTCACCTCGCATGTCAACAGCACTTTGGAAAAGAAAGGGGAGAGCGGGGTAAAGACTGATGTAAAAAACATCCTGAACAGGTCGCAAGGATGCCGTAACCTAATCGTAAAACAAAACTAAGCCGCTAGAATTTCTCCTTGTGTGTAACTAACACGTTGGGGAAAACCAAAGGAAGAGCAATCGACAAACTGTCAAGAAAATTTCCTGATCGCCTGAGCGCAAAGTAACCTAAATATTAAATAAAGCTGCAAGACACACGGTAGGTGGAAGGTTACAAAACTACTAATAGACAATGAAAGTAGAAATGCCGTATAGCAAATCATATTGGAAACAAACATAAAATTGAATAAGACTGCAGAATGGCGTTGCGCAATTGCAATTTTCGTTCATTAACTAATTTAATTCAATAAAATACCGTTCCATTCAGATTTCGTTTGTAATTTCTTACTTTACTGATAGTTAATAGGTTTGTGAAGCATTTAGCGAACAGCTCATGAAGACTTTTCCATCCCCACAGGCATAGCATTATCTTGAAACGTCGTACAGCATAACAGATCTGAGTACCGAGTCGAACAGTAGATTTCATTTCGGAATTATTTTGAATATTATTCTGTATGCGGTTCCATGAGTTCACACGTCTATCCAATCAAGGAGGTTTTATAGAACTTGGAACACAGCCACATTTCGCCGTCATCGTTCTTAGTGGCTGCTTTTTCACCACCAATCACAGGGTCCCTGCCATCGTTTCCCGCCAATCAGCTAATCACAGGCTCCCTGCCATTTGTGCAGCCAATCAACGTGTCAGTCAAATTTCAGTCTTCCTGGGACGTTCACCTTCCGATCTTCGTAGAGTTGCTATCTCTGTCTATTAAACTTCCTTGCATCCAAGGGCCTGCCTACTCGTTACGCTTGCAATATTATAGATAGAGGGAAATTGGTGCATCTTTGATACGGTAAAGGTTCAAGAACAACGGTGGTCGCTGCCAGGCTGCTACTCCTCGCGGGTTACGGATGCGCTGACTGATGTGGAATATAATTCTTCTCTTCGTAGCCATGATACGATTCCGGGTATCAATGACGAACAAAATTTGTTTTCTCTGGAAATTCTACGGGTCCCCGCTGGTGATCAGAATTTCCTCCAGGTGCAGCCTCCATTTATGCAACAATTGTAAACCTTTAGTTTTCTACTTATTAAGCATCTAATGTACTTCAAAACGCCAAAATAAAATGGCTGGGGCTGCTAAAATTACAGTTTCTTTTCTGTTTTTGTGAAAAAATATGCATACACAATCTAGATGTTATGTCTTCCATAAACGTTTGTTTGAACTGAGTAAAATTCATTCTTTCTCAACACAGAAAAATTAAAACTTGTTGCATATGTGAAGACGTTAATTATCATCCACAGCCTGGTTGCTGAATGTATTCTGAGGACTTTACTGATGGGAGGTGAAGTGTGGACGTATTAGAGACGGGATGGTGTGTGTCAGCAGTCCGTGCCCAGTTAATAGGTAAGCGGGAGCCAGGTCCGTGAAGAACAAGTTTCAGGTGTGGCTTTCCGGTGTGGCTGCTGCCAGTCGCCGTACGCACCAATCGCATATTAGTACTTCAGTTTGTTTATTTCTACCGCGTCATTTCCACCAATGAGATTAATGTGTGTTAGTTCGTTCGTTCGTTGCAGTCGCCGGATGCCAGAGGCGCTCACTTTCATGGCTGATCTGATATTTTCCCGTAGGAATTTATTCATACAATAATACTATTCCAATACAGCGCGTCACAGCCACACCGGAAAGGTTGGAACACTTGCTGGTCCAATTCAAGGCAGCAAGGCTCCTTCTCTTTATTAAAGCTCCTTGTGTCCGTTTCGAGTTTGGTCACAGAACGTTATGCAATGTGCTGGGCTCTGAGGTTCTGCTGGTTTTCAAGCTTCCTACTGTAGAGCAGCAAGTGGACAGAGTAACAAATGTAAATATAAACAGATATGTTATGTGTATAATTATTATATATCATGAGACCGGAATTCAATTTCCTTTAATTTTCTCAAGATGCTAAACGACTTTAGGAGAAATCGCGAATGCATATTCTAATATTATCTAAATAATTTATTTTCTAGCTTAATTATAGAAGAGAAAAGAATATCAGGCAGCAATAAAATTCAGATAAAAAAGTTTTTTTTTTCTTTTTCAGCGTTAAAGACGGTCGACTTAATTATTGTATGCTACATAAGTTGATAATTAATAAAAGAAATAATAGCGGCACATTTTGTGAGCGCATGGCATACGAAAACAATTACGACAATCGATAAGTAAACTCATCAGTAAAACATGTAGAATTTGGTGCCCATATATTGGAACCTTGTACTCTTTTACACAATTTCTTGGAAATAACCTAATGAGCAATTCTTTGTGGATCGTACGAGACAATTAGAGATCAATTCTTATAGACTTGTTCGGAACTGTAAGACGAGGTATCTAGCTCTTGGTTCATACAACTTGAGATACCATGGGGTGATATTACGCAGTGTATACATTTGGTCAAAAATTTATTACAGGGGAAAAAGCAAAAAAAATCAAACTTGTCGTAAGGGACGCATAAATGTTCCGTTTCATTTTTTATTTGTGTCAATTCTCCCGTATAAATTTTTGAAAGAATGTATACACTAAGTAATAGTGCAACATAGTACCACAAACTAGATGAACTAAAATATACTGTAGTTACTAGACCTTACAGTCCCTGACTAGTCTCGAAACCAAACTCTAAAGGCGTGTTCGATTGGGTCGTCAAAGTCGATCTAAGCCACGTCGACTCGACCCAACTTGTCTGGATCTGCAGACAGGAACTTTTACTTGGTGACGTTGTAGTTCTTAGAAGTAATCCACTTCTGTTGAACCGACTTGAATTTCCATTTTACGAAATAATATTGAAGTCTAGAAGATGAACAATTTTGAATCAATGCCTAAAACATCAATAAACGGGTCGAAGCCAGGGCACCTGTCTGCGGTCTCGGACGAGTTAAGTGAAGTGGGCTTGGCTTAGATCGACTTTTCAGTCCCAGTCGAACACGCCCGAAATTGCCTCTATGTCTCACATGAAATCGCCCAAACATAATTAGCTTTAGCTTACCCTGAACTTCAATTATCAACGTCTGGTTTGCTCCGTGGCTCGGTGCCAAGGCTGCTTACTCGCTTATTAACGAGACGGAGGGAGTTCGAGCCTCCACCGGGGATGGAAAACTATTGACGCTCGAAAATTTATAACATCAGCAATTTTTTCACTCGTAGTCACCGGGAGATGAGGTGTCACTAGGCTTAGGGTCGCCCACATACAGAAAGCTAATCCACCGCTGCTTTAGCGCCAAACTCTGACAGTGTGGGTCAGAGCAAATGCCTTGCAGCAACAAGTTATCTTAATTTTCCACTCTCATCTGCAAGCTATATGCACATTTGCGAGTAAGAATATTGAAACTTTTTACATCATTCGGGGCTAAGACTTCACTAGCTCCTGTGTATCTGGGAACGCCCACCAATCGCCGAAATATATCATAGCACGCTACACGCCACTTGCTGAGGGCCTGTTTCGTGAATTTAGCCCGTAGAGTTACAATAAGTACATTGGATAGCAATCAGCTTTGACATTGAGGAAGGAGCTATAAAACTACCTTAATATCTGATACCATGTGGCATGTAAATACCTAAACTGCTGTGCTACGTCTGCGCCATTATCAAATTTTTCATTAATAAGATAACCCAGATACACAAACCTCAGTACATAGGCTAACTTCATGCTGCCTGTTGCTGAATCCTGAATCCTACAATATGAAAATATTTATACTTTATCGTGGGGATCAACATTTCTGAAATGGTAATATTAATAAAGCCATGAATATATACTTGACTGTAGGGATGTTGGTAATAGTGATAATGATGATACGTAGTAAGATGAGAGTTATGTTTTATTAGAAAAAGTGTATAGTAAAATAAGTGAAGGGTATAAGTGGCTATGAAGCTACTTATCATAATGAGAGTAGATGTTTCTTTGAAAACTATATAGTGATAAATATAATGCACACGAACTATCAATGATAACTCTGATGACGATATTTCTCTGAAATATATATATAATAATAGCATTTCATGGACAGTTAGAAAGACTCACTAGCGCATACTTAATAAGAATGTTTTTAAAGTAACTAGGGCAATGATGACCATTCACTAGTAAATGCGAAAATAAAATAATTCCAGCATAATTCGAACGATAATGATACCTTTCATATTGATGGTCAAAGTGGCTGCCGTTATCGATACCGTGTATTGCTTCGCTACGATGTCCACATTCTTTTCTAAATTCTACATAGTGATAAATATAATGCAAAAAGAACTTGTGACAATGTTGACGATGACAATAACCTAAACAACACATAACAGTTATGGATAATTGGGACGAAGATGATACTTTTCATTTTAAAAGTCAAAATCGCCCTAAACCATTTCCTTTGCCCGCCATCAGATGGCATCGCGAACGGTCTCCGGGAAATCCAAATAACTTCGCTAGTAAGCCACGGGATATCTGGTGTAGCCGTTCATTATCCTCCTCTTCAAAATTTTCACCCCTTCTTCAAAAGGAAAGAGATGATGACAAAAACCAAGGCAATACTTAAGAATATTCATGGATAATTGGGACGAAAATGATACTTTTCATAATGCGAGTGAAAATCGCCGTAGAGCATCTCCTTTTCTGCGGGATGACTTCGGAAAGGTGTGAGGAGCTTGAGAGCCTCGTATATCGATGCCGGATTGAACAAGGAAATTTTGGCGAGGTGTCCTATAAGAGTAGACACATCTACGGCATCTGGGATGTAGAGAGCTCCTCGAACTACCAGTGCTGATATTTCCAACACAAGAACAATCATAGCAGCTACAATTGGAGAAAGTAATTCCTTAGCAATGAACGCTAACACCATCCACAGTCTTATTCTGAGTGAGTGAAATAGCAGTTCTACCTGAAAATGATAAATGAATTTAATAGTTAGATGCTTAGGACACAAAAGCAGCAGTATTTATTGAAGTAAATTTTTTAAAGATTTACAGTTTGATTCTGAGTCAGAGAAATAGCAGCTATGCTCAAAGATAGTAAATAAATTTAACAGGTTAGAGATTTAGGGTACTTGAAATGCAGTTTTTTATGTGAGTAAATATTGAGAAAATGTAAGGGTTAAAATATTCTGAGGGAGTAAAAATACAACTCTAGATGAAAACCAACTATCATGCTTACAGCTTAGACTATTTGATTTTTTGTCAATCAGCATTAACATATCTTTTCGACAGCATTCATGTCTTATTCTTGGCGAGTGATAAAGCAGCTTTTCATAAAAATTATGCAAAATTCAACAGTTTTAGAAGATGAAGGCTGTCCATGTCACATTTTTAGCATAAGTTTGCAAATCACTTAAAATCTGATTCTGAGAGGAAACCGAAAGTCTAATCTAAAAACACTGAAAAAAGTAGTATTACCGTTGAGAAGCTAAATTTGTTCAATAGGAGATTTTAGGAGTAAATTTAAAAAACTTTAAGATCGTGAGTCAATAAATATGGAACTTTACACGGTCGAAAACATTCAACTAACTGGAACCCATAAAAATTCTACACAGCAAAAGTAGCGCTCTCTACTGAGAGCTGGTGATGCCCTAGAAATTTTCTCCTATCGAAGAAACTGAGAGCGTAACAGTCGTACTAATTCACAAGTGAACGGAGGGAGGAGCAAGCAAATTGTTCTTTTAACAATTATATAATCATAGCAGTCTAGAAGCTTAAGTTTACCAGAAACCTTTTTCTTTCTTTTTTTTTTAAGGGTAGAATTGGGAAGTTCCAACCGATCACAGGAAAGTAATTAACTCTTTCTCTTATAAATTAAGATACGTTTCTATCAGGAATAACACTATTAGAAATGTTGTATATAGACCTTGCTCTGAGAAAAAAGGTTAAGAAGTAGATTAAATTTGAGAATAGCAGTCAATAAGCAGTCATGATGGAACTGGATTATTTCAGTAAGCGGCACTGACGAACTTTCTTTCCAGTGATGATGATTATAATCATTTACTAATTATTTTTCTCAATCGATGATGTCCAAAGCGTCATTTTCATGACTACTCTCTATCGTAATAAACAATAGAGATTCTTATTTTTAATAACTGAATTATATTCCCAAAACTTTAGTTTTTTCGCTGTAGCTCTAAAAAATACCGTTACATTCATCTGCTCCATTCTTGATAACGCTCCTTTACACTGTGTCAGTCTTGGATTCCAATAAGTTTTCGATGTCTCTGCATCATCTACTAAGTAGCTATTCCATGTAGTTTCCTACTTTATTTTCTATATTTTCGATCATACAACGTCCTTTGCTAATTTGTAAATTCCCGCTTAGTTTTCTTTTATATTTTCTATTTCGTTTTAAATTCTACTAAAATTAATGAGTAATTTTCATACCTGATATCGGACACAGCATACCGCTCTCCCTCAGTACTGGCTTAAATTCTTTAATTACAATTATTAAGAGGTACAGTAAAAAATATTAAAATTTCTTGCCACTATAAACTGCTCCTCATCACTGAGTTAGTTTCGAATCATATTCGCTCTAAAAAAGTATAGTAATGTATTCCTTCACCTTTAAAGGTATTTTTCTTTACTTATACATTCCAAAGCATGATCTCATCAGAGGAGGGTTAAATCAACTTACCTTTTCATACTGCCTTTATTTTCATACTGCCTTTATTTTCATACTGCCTTTATTTTCATACTGCCTTTTCATACTTCCGCTGCCTTTATTTTCATGTGCGATAAGAGTAACAGCGTTAATGTTACATTTGCTTACCTCTTTATACTGCTCCTCAACACTGCGTTTATTGATGGGTACGGATGGAACCAGCAGCAGTAAAGTATCTTCTTCATCCTGCAGTGTTTGTTGCAGTGATTCCTCCACCGGCGCAGTTAACACAAGCACTGCAGCGCTGCAGAGCAGCAGCAGGCGTAGTCTGAAGGTCAACATATCTGCAAAAAAATGGTCAAAACAACATATGTCAAACACATGTTCCGCATATAACATATGTAATACAACATATATCAAACACATGTGCCACATACAACATATGTAATAGAACATATGTCAAACACATGTGTCAAATACAGCGTATAACATATAAATGTGTCAAAAGCAACATACGTCAAACGCATGAGTCATATACAGCATATGTCACACATACATGTCACATGTAATAAATGTCATATACAACATAGGTCAAGTGCCCTATATATCAAATACAACATATGTCCTATGCAACATATGTCGTATACACCATATGTTATGTAAAACAAATTTCAAATACTTCGCTGAACTGCAGTCGTTATACATCATTTGAAAAAGTTATCACTATTTAAGTACGAACAATGAAAAAACTAACGAAAAAAATAATGCCACTATGACTCTCAATGAAATTCACGATCCAAATTTCTGCTAACGAATACCCATCTTCACACCTGGCTACTTACGTGCGCTGCAATTCAACACTTACTGACCTTCCCCCCCTCTCCCTAGATCCACTTCCCCTCCCCAAAAATGGCTAGGTTAACTACGATGTGCTTAAAAAGAGCAAATGTGGAGCATACAATGTAAAATTCTTACGGTCAAGTTAATGGCATCCAATTCAACTACTGAGTTAACTTACAGGATCCAAATGGTCCGCTTTTAGGCTAAGAATTAAATGGACTTCGAATTTAGCGCATTTAAGAATTATTTTAGCATCTTGCGCAAGAAAAACAAACACGCTGCACCCGCAGCTCAGCACAAAATAGTTACCCTCAACAACAGATAGCCAAATAGTAAGCCGGCCAGCAACACAAATAGGCACAAATTTGTTGCCGGTAGAATTGCCAGTATTTGTTTCGCTACGGGGCTGTAAAAGGCACTTAAGCGTACAAATCTGGAAAAATTGAAGAATTCTAAAACTACAAAGCACTTGCCTTGTATACGGAATAGCCATCAAACTGTGTCTGTAACTTGGTTACACTGGGAAGTATTATCTCAAAACCATCAAGTATTGCTGTGCAGTAGCGGTAACTACCTGCCTTGCTGTGCAGGGTGGAAACGAAAACTGCAGATTTCGTGAAGCAGGAGCACTCCTAGGAAGGTATTTCTCATCAATGTACGGGAAAGCGTGCTGGTTTTGGGATAAACTTTTCTTAGTATAGAGACACTGTCCGTAGTTTGCGTGATCCTTTCTGCTTCCAGCTTTATGTATAGAAGTAATCTTTGAATACATATAAGCAATCAATTAAATAGGACACAGAAGCCCTTTGATTTCATAGAGCGTGCAAAGGCTTGTAAACTGCCATATTTCTTCACTCCGAAATAACATTATTAAAACTAGAGCACTGTGAGAGCGCATAGCTCCGCCAAGTGAGGCAACGGTAGCAAAAAATTCAAATTGGCTCTGAAACCATAATTTTCTTTGTATGAACTCCAAAAGCTAATCATTTGTATCATTTGTGCCTCTTTATATTCATAACAGCTTGGTCAATTTTCTTGAAGATCCGTTGATAACTTTTTGAGTTCTACAGTTAACAAACGTTATGACAAACATGAGTCAAACATACAAACTGACAAACCGATCTGCACCAAAATTTGATCATTTATGTCTTTTAACATTACTAATAACCCCTATAAATTACATAAAGATCCATTCATTATTTTTTGAGTTATTGTGCTAACAATCATAAAATTAAAAATAGTGACAAACGAACGAACGAACAAACGAATCATTACCAAAATTTGGTCATTTATTCTTTGTTATATACCTAACAAATCATGTTGATTTCATCAAAATCCATCCATAACTTTTTGAGTTATGGTATCAAGAAAAATGAGGCAGACAAACAACAAACAAATGGATGGACATATCTTCACCAAAAGTTAATCATCTGTTCCTCCTAACATACCTAACAACCCCTGTAAATTTTATCCAAATCGGTTCATAACTTTTTGAGTTATCTTGGTGACAGGCAGACAGACACACAAACAGACAGACGGAGAGACAGACAGACAAACCCGACGAAAACACAACCTCCTTGGCGGAGGTAATCACGTTCGTCTTTGCTTTCGCACTAAAGGAGGCGTTATTTAGCTGGTCATTGACCACACGCTATTCGGCCGTCCTTTTCTGCCCGTCAAGGAGCTGCCCATACGGCTCACTGTCAACAGATTCTATGCTTGTCTAACGAATATTCAACACGAAGTCTGAAAGCAAATTCGATTTATATGTTGCGTTTTCCAGTTGTATTTTCCAGAGCAACTTTTAAATTATCGTACCCGTTCTTGCAACCAAGGGGCAGGTTCCACGTGCGTATCACAGATACAATCGAATTAAAAAACTAATCCATGACAGATAGGATAGGCCATAGGCCATACCCCCATAGGTCCATCGAATTTATTCCCTATCTAAAAGTAAAGAAACTGTGTCAAACAAGACACAAGTAAATAAACAAGACACAAACAAGCAAACAAGACCGGTTCACAGACTTTTAGTATAATGAAGATAGATAGATAGATGGCACTGAGAAAAACGGGGCAGACAAACAGGCGGATGGACGATTCTTCATCTGCTCCTCCTAACATACTAAACAAGGCCTGTACGTGTCCTCGAAATCCGTCCATTACTTTTTGAGTTATCTTGGTGACAGACTGATAAACTCGACGAAAACACTATCTCTTTGACTGACGTAATCAAAGAAATATTGCTAACTGTACTTTAGGGCTGCCAATATGGTATTCGCATTTTGCAATTCTAGCACGTTTATCTATGATTTATGGTAGAATTACATTAAAGGCAAAACAGTTTACTATTATGGCCTTGGTGCTGCGAATCGTATTTGCAACACTAGTACAACCATTGGTGCTAGAATTTTAGTAAAAGTAAACTGAAAACTGTGGAAACAATATAGAAACAGCGGAAAGTAGGTAATGTGCCAAACAGGGTACCTTCAACACGCTAATACTGCCAATAATATTGTCAGCTCCACTACAAAGTGCCTGCATAAAAAATGCAACAAAAGCAATACATCTGTGCAAAGATATCGATAAAATGGAAAGAGTCCAACGCAAAGCAACGAAATTGATACCTCAGCTGCGAAACAAGCAGTATGAATGTCGCCTAAAGGAACTGGGTCTGATCTCTCTAGAGCAAAGACGACTCTGAGGGCAACTAATAGAAACATTCAAGTATTTGAATGGCTTCAACGACGTACCTAGAACGGGACTTTTTTAAAGAGACCTCAATGATCGCTTGCGAAACAACGGTTAAGAACTCAAGCATAAAGCTCGAAGAACGACCTTAAGCCAGCAGTTCTTTCCCTATTTCATAGTCAGCATTTGGAATAGACTCTCTTCCGATGTTGTTAGTGCGGAGTCAGTCAACGCATTTAAAAATCGTCTTGACATACATTGGGAGAGACGTCCTCCACAGCTAAGAACTCCTCCAGGAGTCGCAACTCTTAACGGCCAAAGCTTCCGAGGCCACCTTAATCCGTCTTCTTCTCTCTCCCACTCCAACTACACAGTTCGACATCTCCAAGCTCCGCATATCAGCGGCTCTTGATCGTGCTTGCATGCATTCATGATCGTCTCTCTGGCAGGGATTCTTCCCCCTTTTTTTCTCTTTTCTCCAGTCCTCAATATCCTACTAGCAATTGTAAAAGCTCATAGAGGGCCGGGGCGTAAGTTCCGGTGTCTCTTTGGGAATGGGCCTATTGGTTCGTCTACTGCCGCCTATCTAATCTAATGAAAACAGCATATCATTCATGTAATTAATTAAGTAAGTAATTAAGTAATTAATACTGACACAAGTTCAACTATCTGCGACAAAATAGCAACATCATAACAAAAGTAAACTGAAACATGGGCACGGCTAATGTTTTGATTCTGCCAGTAATATTTCCAGCAGCAGTACATCTATCGGCACTTTAAATCACCTCAAACGTAATATTCAACCACAGCAGAACGCCTCGTGGCGCAAGATCATCACCCGCGATGGAAACAAATTCACTGAAGCCATTTTTGATGGCCAGCTTATCCTAGTTTCTCATATGGATGCTGTGTCCAGCAAGGCTAGCGCCGCGCTGATAGCCCCGGGAGCCGATCTCTTAATAATAACATAGGAAAAATGGGAGGCCTCGTGGCCGGAAACGATCTGCCGCCGTAAAAGCAAATTCGCCCCGTGGAGGAAAATTCAACACCGTAATTTTTTATGGCCAGCTATATCTAGTTTTTGGCATGAGTCACATCCAGGTCAACCCACCAAACTCCCTATAAAAAATTATGAAGACTGCTCAGCTCCTTCTACCTGTTTCTGGGTGGACAGACAAATACACTTATAATTATACAAGGTGTTTTTTTAGGCCGAAAAATTCAACCATAGGTAGAAAAACTCATATAAATCGATTTTCAAGAATGATAAAATGCCCAAAACTCCTTAGTTTTTCAGTTAAATGACTCTAAGAAATTTAAAACTTCAAGTAGAATACTACGTACGCGCCAATGTTAGGGCTAAATTTGATAGTTCATCACGTTTTCCGACCACATTCCTGCCCATGCGATTACATTGCATCGATGTTGATTATTTGGGTGAATGGGATGAGGATTATTGATCTTGAGCCCAATGATGATTATTGTGATTGTTAAAAACACCTTCGCGAGTAAAATACGCTATATCTGTGGAAAAGAATCAACTTGGAGAAGTTGGGATCCCTTTTTCTCTGTTGCATGAGCCACTCTGGAAATTGTACACAAGGTCCAAAATCTGGTGGCAGCAACCTATGGTTGAAATTTGTCCGCCTAAACAAAGCACCCTGTTTTAGAAATATATATGCTAAATCTTCAACGAAAACATTATCACCTCTCTCACTTCGTTCCCGATTGATAAAAACGGCCCACTTTTATAACTTTTACACTGCTAGTATTACTTGCATCACTCACATTTCCATAAACAACTCGACGAGTTTTGTATTCCGTCAGCGTGACGGTGCAAAAAAAAAATGCAGCAACCTGTTCACATTCAGCAACTGTCGCCACGCACTCACCTACAGGAAAGCTCTGCAGGTGAAGGTCGGGAGAATTACCGCAAGCTGGCAAGCCATTTACTGCTCCTTTCAAATCGCATTGAGTAATAAGTGTTAAACCGGAGTGTCTGGTCATTCGATCGGCCCCGTTTTACTACTGTCCAGGATGTGTAATTTTGCTAAATTTGCTAAATTTTGCTAAATTTGTTTTACTACTGTCCAGAATGTGTAATTTTCTTACAGGAGTCGGGCGCTGGTAAAGTATGTGGTCTACTAGAAACTTAGGTATGACCAGAGCTGGGACTACCAAATAAAATTCGGTATTTTGGTAGTACCGGCGGTATTTTCATCCAATGAAATACCGAATCTTTTCTGCATCTTCTGCCGATACCGAATGGATATACCGAATGACTTTCTTCGGTACATTTGAATTTCTCGGGCCGACAAAAAAAGCTTCTTAGCCATATAGGACCCATCGTCTTTCCTGGAAGACATTAGGAAAATCCCATGGATTTTCGTTCAGTTCAGCTTTTTCACGCTGTATTGCACTTCATTGAAGAGAAGAGATGCTGCGCTATGAGAATTGGAAGTAGTGTGTCATAATGTTTCGCTCACTCAAGTGTCACGTCGTTCCGAGCTTAGTGCAGCGTGAACTGACACTCTGCATATTTCTGTTAATTTCTTTGCTAATCGTGAATATAGAGTGCCACAATAATTCATGCACGGGTAAAAACGCTTCAGTATTCCTTTGAAGAAAACTTATAAAAAACTTCGTTTTATAAAGTGATACGAGTAAATTTTCTAGTATCCTTCATGTAATACAGTGGGCTGTTTCGCAAAAACTTTCAAGTAAACAATGGATCCACCAAGATTCGATACTACCTCGCCCACATACTGCATTGCAGGAGCTGTTGCTGAAGAAACTACTAGGTGCTGATGATGATGATGTTGAAGATGCTTCTATTACAATTGAAGTAGGTAAGTCTACTATGAAGTTCAATAATCTTGATTTATGAATTAATTATTTTATATAAATTAGTATGAGCAATGCATTAGCACATTGTCGGAGGAGTTCTGGAACATTCTTGTAGATTTATTGTGTTGAAACTAATGTTAAATCTTCTTGTAGAATAATTTTATTCTGAAAGCTTCAAAATTGTGTTTACCATTGTTTGCAAATTTCAAATATTAAAAAATTTATTTATGAACTATCATTACATATGAATAACTATAAGCGATGCATCAGCGCGTTTCTGATGAGTTATGAAACATTATTGCAGCTTGCATCACGCTGATACATATATACATATAAGGAGTGTTTTGAAATCTACATGCCCGGTGGGTATGGAGTTCTTCCCCCTAAACTAGCAGTGATCATTCGATGCCTGATACGGTTAGGAAATTTCCCCCATTGTTGGCATACTGGGAACGCCCCATGTCGCCAACTACCGGCCCATTGCGCGGACGACCATTTTATCGACAGTGTTCGAGAAATTGGCTGCTTGTACGCTTGGCCATTTTACTTAGGTTATGAATTTGCTGCCAGCTGGTCAGTTCACACATAGACTGGCTTAGGTTGTTGTGACGCCTTGTTGTCGGTGCCTCACCATTTACAGTCTACGCTGGATTATCGGTCTGAGGCACGCCTTGTGCAGTTGGACTTAAGCTCGGCGCTTGACAGGGTCAACCACAGGGTTCTATTATACAAGCTGGAGTCGGTTGGTCTGGGTGGTAGGGTTTTGTCAATCATTCGTGATTTTTGTTTCTGAGCGATCGCAGAGTGTGTCTGTTGACGGCGTTTTGAATGCCTCAGTCACAGTGGAGTCTGACGTCCCTCAGGGTAGCGTGCTTGGCCCGCTGTTATTCGTTCTGTATACCAGTAACATGTTCTCTTTGCTGGAAAACACGATGATCAACTATGCCGACGATTCCATTTTGATAGCAGTGATACCCTCTCTCCGCATGCGTAACTCTGTCGCCCAGTCTCTGAATAGGAATTTGACACTCATTACTGCATTGTGCTCGGCCTGGAGTATGAAGCTGAATGTCATTAAGACTAAGTCTATAATTGTTAGTCGGTCTCGCACTTGTACCGCAGTATCCACATCTGGAGATAGATGACACTTTGCTTCAGGGGTCTAGCCCCTTGGAGATTCTTGGTGTTGTCAATGATGAGAAGCTTACTATTCAACCGAATTTCAGGCGACTGTTTCCACGTGCTTCCAGTAAGATTGGGCTCCTGCGTAAGGTGAATTCTGTGTTTGGTGACAGTGAAGCTGTCCGCAGATGCTTGTATGCTTTTTTGCTGCCTGTGTTAGAGTATTGCTCACCGATCTGGGCTTCAGCAGCTGACAGTTACTTACGTAGTTGGACCGACTTGTTAGTTCGGCCAGCAGGCTGTGGGCAGATAGTGAACTGGTGAAACTGTCCCACATGAGAGGGGCTGGCCGAACTCTGTATATTTTATAAGGTGTGCAATAGTGACAGGCATTGGATGTATTCTTCTGCCCGGGCCCTCAATGTCTCTAGGAGAACTACACGTGCTGCGGTCAGTCTGCACTCTTTCACGTCGGAGAATGTTAGGCGCTGAACTAATCAATTCAGTCAGTGCTTCGTACCCTGGTCTATTTGGAAATCACTGCCGGCATCGGCTTTCGGTCGTGTTGGCCTGCAGGCGTATAAGTCAGCTGTAAACGGCTTTCTGTTGGATTTTCTTTAGCAGCATTTCGGGTTTCCCGGTGTTGCAAAGTATTTCATTTGAGTTATGCTTCCTATTCGTGTGGGCCCGGGCCCGAAATCTTAATAACAATACTGAAAAAATACCGAATCATTCAGTATATTTTTTGGAAAAATATCGAAATACCGAACGACCCGTTTTTTTTACTATCGAATACCGATACGGCGGTACAGAAAAAATACTGAAACCCAGCTCTGGGTATAACATGTGTGTCTATTTAATTAAGTTAGACATCTATTCTAAATGAATATTGAACTTTGTCCTAATGAACTATAGTCTTAGCTAACCTAAGCTCACGTTACCTAATACATGCAAATTGGCAATATCCATACCAGAACTGGAGGTTCTTTGTCGTATGGTATTCTTATGGAAAAAAGCAACCCTTGTAGAGAGGTAGCAGAGCTTGGGACAGAGACGATTGATCTCTTAACTAAATACATCGTAGTTCAGAACTTCCAGTGTCAAATGAAGCGATAGTGTTGACTTTGGTCGTGTACCAAATTAAATATTGCGGATTAAAAATATTTCTCGCTCGGTTTTATTGACATAACTAACCCATTAACGTCTTATGTAAACCTCTATTTCTCATTAAAGAGTTGCGTTCAATGTTCAAGCTGCAAATAAGAATAAATAAAAATATTTTCGGCTCCACTCCAAGATACGTATCAACTAGTTAAAAGACTAGTGTATGTAAATATTTGAAATGGGACAAAAGATAGACATACAGATAAATAAATAGGTAAACAAGCCACGGTCTTAATCAACGATTGTAATGGCGGGTGAAGACATGCATGACGGGGGAACAAAGGAGATCCAATGGGTGACTCGGCCGAACACTCTCAGCACCTCTGCTAGGCACCCTTCCCTGGGTCAGCATGACTGGGCCAGTTCAGGTTATGAAAAAAGCTGAAAGTGAGAGGCACGCTGTACCTATTTGCTGTTTTTCTGACCGGTTTTTATTACGTTTTTACTTTTCGCTTTTGTTTTTCTGCCGTGTATTAATAAGCCCTCGACTGGGGTCCTTGTCTGGCCAGCAGGACTATGTATAACTAGTGACATGTTGCATATTTCAATGTTTCCTTTTACATAGAGGCTCAACCGGCTCATTGCGCAGCATTTGCAGCTTCAATGTATTCGCTGCTAGCATATATACTGTATTTTCTTCTGCATACAAGCATGAAACCATTTGTGTAAGCACATAAGTTTACAATATTATATTGCACTACTGGTATGTACTGTACTTCATACTGCTTACATGCATAAAAAAAATATTCACGTATCGCTTGAAGTTGCAATAAACTAAATTTGAATATACTGACACGAGGACCAGGTTGTGTTTCGCCCGCCACCCGATATACATGCGATGAAGGTAAAGGCAATGTCGCCTTAACCCCACACCCCAACTCCGAAACCCACATACACTGGTTCATGTTGCAGATAAATACTCTCAAGGCCCTAGAGGTGTACACGGCTGAAGTCGATCACCAATTACCCGAGATATGGCCCCATAGACGGAAGACAACTGCGCTCCTCTACCTTCCCCATTTCAGAGAAAGCCGGTAACCCCCCTCCCCCCGAATGGATTATGAACAAAAAAAGAAAGGAAGAAAAAGAAGTTGTTTTCTCCTACAGTTGCATTGCCCAACACGGAAGAAATGATGACGCCGCACAGCAAGACTTCTTTCTCTGGCTCTAGAATAGAACGCTCCACACCTCAGCAACGAGTGAATCAGCACTAATCTTCACCACTCAGCCACTAAGGCTATCAATTAATGGTAATCTATTACGTACACCAGATTAAGTGACCCATCTGGTGTCTGTTATGTACCCCATACTTCATTCATGAAGGAGTAATGCATCAACACATTTTTAAAGGTTATAAATGGATAATTAATTCATCAAATTTTTTGACTCCCTTCCCTTTGAACTTCATTAAAAAAAACTGATTGCACATTTCCAGTAGCTCTTAGTTACACACAGATACTTCTTATTATTTGCTATAGTACCCACGGACAGCTCTGTTTAAACTGATATCAATTTAACCAGAAACAATTTGTTTTGTAGCTGCTTACACAGCAGCAAAACTTTAGTTTTTGGTGCTGCAGACGCGTACGTTATGGCGTGCGTTGCCTGTCAGGCACGAGAAGGCGTGTTGGTAAAATGCATTTTCCTCAGTCCGTCCGAAGACGCTGCTTCAAGCAGAGCTGCGGAATGCACATTATTACACAGCCCACAATTAACATACCTAAATTGGGGCTACTAGTGCAGATTTCACACCACATTAAGTTGCAATGGCCAAGTTTCGAATATTTTTCTTAATTCTGGATGAGTTTCACGTTGTAGAGCCGTACATTTTTTGCATCACGTTTAAACACGTTAAGCGTGTCACGGCAACATTCTCGGATAGGCAGCTGGAGGTTTGGACAACTTTTGTCCTGCGTGTGCATTGATCTTTGCAGTACTTTGATTTAACAATCCACAGTACAATAGGGTCGGGACAAAACTCTGACTTGGTAACCATTGTCGTCTAGGTGCACCGATCCCCACTGTACGTTGATTCAATAATTTAAAATAAAATAGTATCAAGAGAAAATATACACGGACTTCGCAAGAGCTAGTGACCAGAGGTCGCACCAAGCGTGGCACAAAGGAAACCCGTTTAGAATTTATTCAGACGTTACAAACTAAGATACAACCAGCGACCGACCGGCCTTGATACGAGTCCTTTCCCTTTGCGACATGTCTGGCAGCAGGCTGTCTCATTTAACTGGTAAATGCTCCTTGAGTAAACATGTTCACACGTCTAAATTCAGGTCAGAAGCAGCGATATAACGTTTCAAATGATCGCTACTGTAACACCTCATAAATGAAAAAAAACTGAAGCCATTAACAAAGTCATGAAAAAGTTGAGAAAATATGTTCGTGCTTTTATATTGTATTGGGCACCTTAAGTATAGCTTCATGTTTTGTGTAGCCACAAAATCAACAAGCATATATGTGTTGGAAAAAAATCGTGTCATAAAAGTCATTAAAAAAACCTGCTGAATGAAATGAATGGCTTCACTTTACTAAATACATACAATGTACCATAAAGGTCAGTATAGAGGTGCAGAGACAACCGTTCCTGTTCTTTTTCTAGTGGTTGCATCAACGTTTAATTTACCTTGAAATTCTAGAAAAATTTGAAACCTTTAATTCACACAAACTGAGAGAACTCTTTTGCCAACATTTCACTCTACTAAGTACATAAATAGAGGTCAGGAAAGTTAACATTGCGTCGAATTGATCACTAAATCAACACTCCAGGTTAGCAAAAAAAACTTAAACAAAGTGAACAAATCCAAAAAAAAATCAATACACAGCTTTTGACTTCTGAATGTAGGTCAGCTCAAGTGCATCACAAGTTTCGCTTTTACCGTGATTGTTCAGACAAATATTGACAATGAAAAATTTACACGATGGCAGCAAAGTAAAATACTGTAAATACTATTTATGCATTTTGCACCTCAGCAAGGAGGTCATCACCACTGAGCTACTCATTGCACGTTTCAATTATAGGTAAGTCAAACAATAACAAAGAAAAATTCATATTTACAACCACCTTATAAAAAGGCTTAGTTATGCGTGTTTTCTTTTCTGCAAATTGGTATGAACAAATGTGCTAGATATTTAGCTACTTGTGTGATTGCCGAGTGAAAATATGTCCAAAAAAATTGAACAATGACAGAACGCTTTAAGTTTTTTTTTTTTTCTTTTCAGGCGGGAGTATCACACTGCTAGATTGCGTCCTAGAACTTTCACTTTTTGTCTTTTTTTAAATAACGTTTAGCAATTGCAGTACCTTACCTTGTGATACCGTAGACGTTATCGGACGATGTCCAGTTGACGCTATGCACATCACTTGCCGTGTTTAGAGTTACGATACGGGTTTTACTCTGTTATGTGACAGCTTGGGCCCAAGAGAGAGAGCCAGCAGCAAATTTATCTCCACAGTGCACATAACCGCTGACCGCTGGTCTATCTGGCATTCCGTTAATAAAGGCATCAAGCTAATTTTTTAAGTCCATAATTTCATATCGAATGTGCCACAATAGTTTGCTACACAGTCTTGCAGGTCCTGATATTTTATGAACCTACTGCTGCAATGTCATTGCATTACTGTAATGTTAACCCACGCCTTGGGGCTGATGTTTTATTCAAGTTGGTCTCTTCATCGCCAAAATAACTCAAAAAAGTTATGAACGAATTGTTACGGTACTCACAGGGATTGTTAGATATGTTAGGAGGAACAGATGATTAACTTTTGCTGAAGATTTATTCAACCCTTTGTTTGTTTGTCTTCCTTTTTTACTTTGTACGATAACTTAAAAAATCATCTACAGATTTTTATGTAATATATATATATATGAGTTGTTAGGTATAACATGAAGAGTAAGTAATTAACCAGACTTTTGTGACGATCTGTTCGTCTATTTGGTTGTTTGTCTCTGTATTTGATTCAACTTTTGATTGCAAAATAACTCAAAAAGTTACGAACAGATTTTCATGAAAAATATAATAATTGTTAAAAATACATATCAAGTGACATAAATGATCAAATTTTGGTGATGGTCGGTTCTTTCGCTTGTGTGTTTGACTTTTATTTGTCCAAATGTTAGTCAGAATCTCAATAGGAAATTTATAGGAATTTATCCGATATTACCGGATTCCTTCCACTATTTTCGCATAGGCAGCTGATAAATGCCTATAAATTTCCGATTGGGATATAACTCAATAAGTTACGAACGGATTTTCAAGCAAATTACAAAAGCTGTTATTACTGTCAAAAGACACAAATCCCCAGATTCTGATCCTGATAAAAAGGAAATCAGAGTTCCACATCCAATCTTAATTTTTCGTCAGCGTTGCCCTCCTTGACGGAGGTATGCGCTCGCGCACTGCTCTATAGTAATATTGATAATTTTATTGCGCTTACTGCTTTACTATTGTTACCTCAGTTAAGTAGGTTATGTTTTCGTCGTGTTTGGCTGTCCGTCCGTCTGTCTGTCCTTCTGTCTATCCTTCTGTCTGTCACCAAGGTAACTCAGTAAGTTATGGCCGGATTTCAATGAAATTTGCATGGATTGTTAAGCATGTTAAGCGGAAAAAATTATTATCTTTTGGTGAAGATCCGTCCAACCGTTTGTTTGTCTGCCTCATTTTTCTTATTGCAATAACTCAAAAAGTTATGGCCGGATTTTTATGAAATTTACATTAGTTGCTAGGTATATTACGAAGAATTAATTACCACATTTTTGTGATGATTTGTTGGTTTGCTTGTTTGTTTGTTTGTTTGTTTGTTTGTCGCTGTAATTTATTCTATGCTTGTTAGCACGATAACTCAAAATGTTATGAATATATCTTTATGAAATTTAGATGAACTGTTAGCAATGTTAAAAGACATCATGGATTAAACTTTGGTGATGTTCGGTTGTGTGTTTGTGTAATGTTTGTCAAAATGTTTTTTAGCAGCATAACTTGTTATATATGCGTTTCACACACACAACACTCTAATGTGTTAGCTCTAACATTTAAATGTGTACATGCATTCATTGTATCATGTGGTTCAGGCTGGTGGATGTTACCACCGCCCGTCTTCAGGTCGGAGCCTCTCAGAAAAGGAACAAAAAGGTACCATACCTTACCATGCAAAATAAGTTTGCTTTCCAGCAAGCTAATATGAGTGACAGCAAAGATTATTAAGGACCTTCCGGATGGAACCTCTAACAGTAAAAGCTGTCTGTCAAATCCTATAACCAGAGTTTCGGTGATATTGGTTAGTCTCCTAAACGTACAGTAATTTACCGGCGGACATCCGACTCCATTCCGGCGGAAGCAACCGGTGTTCTAAATGAAGCCGGCAAATGATAGATATTTAAAGGGCTTGCGCATTAAAGAATCAGCTTATTCGGTACTTAGCCTTACTGTACCAACATTGTCTACTGAAATCTCCTTGTAGCACTTATTCAGAAGTAGACCATGTTCTTTGTTGTCTGCATCCATCAAGTAGCATGTTTACTACTTATTATTGGATCATATCTTCTAAATCTTATATAATAAGATGTAAATAAACAAGAAGATCTTTACGACGTTCCTTCAAAATCCAGCACTGTAGCCTGATAACATGATTTTGCATTGCAGTTCACTGTCACAACCAAGTACGGTGACGAACTCAACTAGAACTCACCGACGCACTGAAGTTGAAAATATTTCATAACTCAAAAAGTTACTGCTAAATGGCACAAATTATTACATTTTGGTGCTGATACAAGGAAAATCATAGTTTCAGAACCAATTTTCGTTTTTCGTTACTCAGAGTGCTCTAGTTATTATTATGTATGTAACAATATAAAAAAAGTTTGAGGTGAAGTTAAGCTTCGCGACCATTTGAAGCCTTAAAAAATAAAGTATCAGTTCACGATGAAACAATTTAAAGATATTACTGTCTGTATTGATCTTGGTCAGGGGAAGTGCTTTATTAGAGGCTTCACGCACGACGTAACTTACGAGCCAAATACAGAGGTCAATTGAGAAAATTCTCACGGTATTATTATTATTATACAATATTTTATGTATGCGTAGCAAGTGGGTCTGCAGATGGGACGTGCCAAGCTCGGTTAGTTGTAGTTATTGTGCCAGAAATACAGATTTACTTTGAGTGGAAGATACACTGCCTCGTATATTATGCGTACGTACTAGTTGTTCTAAACAATAAGACTAACCTACTTTTATTTTTGCTTTCTTGTACCAACACTTTTGTCAAATGTGCGTTGAACAAAGCCAGAACGTTTTTTTTTTTCAACATACTGAAAAAACTATTCTTTCAAAAACAGTTACCTATTTCTTACATATCTTTTACAGCGTCGTATCAACAACGGTCAAATGGAAAACACGGTCTCTTGAACAGTCTTTGCTGACCTCGCACTAGATCTGAGAAGTGTTTACTCAGAAGTGAAGGGCAACCACCTTAATGGACTGAACTACTAATCCAATTTCAAATTTTGATAGTTCAACGGGCAATCAAGGCTACTGCTAAGTAATCTAGTGTGAAATTACATTAACGGAAGCTGAGTAGCGTAGCTCTGCAATGATATCACTTTAGTCGAAGTGTTATCGTTCCAGAGAAAAGCCGTTACTTCAGAAAAAGAAATATAACTAGCAAAAACAATTCAGACGTCAAAACCTTCAGGTTTTCACACCTTGTGTTCAGTTTTGCAGTGCTCTGAAGAACATTTGGCTCTTTGCTTCGTTGATCATCTACGGTACACAATTTGAGCATCGGGAGCATACAGCAATAAAGTTTTGATGCGAGATAAAAGTAGAAAATCCTTTCCGCAAGTTTGTGAAAAGTGACTTCAAATAGTTTCATGGGTTGGATTTCAAAATTGGTAAAGCAAGATATACATATTGAATATTGAGACTTCCTTACTTTCGCTATCATTTACAACCTGGTCTAATTTTTTGCCTATCGGTTTACAATATAGAGCGTGACAGGATGGCCACAAAGTCCAACCTGGCCTAGATTTTGCTTATCTGCTTCCTTCAAGCAAGACAGAAAATGGGAAAAAGAATAAGCAGAAAGAGAAACAGATGAATGCACATTGACCTTTTATTTGTTCGGTACCTGTATCTGCTTTCATCGGTCTGTGTTTTTAATGCCAAAGATATAAAACTGCTATTCTGCATGTTGGGAGCGAATTAATGCCTTGAGTAACACATTTTCTAATTAGATTAGATTAGATAGGCGGCAGTAGACGAACCAATAGGCCCATTCCCAAAGAGACACCGGAACATACGCCCCGGCACTCTATGAGCTATTGCCAGGACAGGAGAAAGAGAGAG
>LQNS02277100.1:9894297-9913314 GCA_001587735.2 Parhyale hawaiensis
AAGGTTGAATCTCATCTCGATGACAACGCTTATTACTGAAAGATTTAAGAATGTTAACAATTTCATTGGGACTGATAGGCCTAAAAATACAATCTGTAGCAACGTAATTCGTAATCTGTAGCAACGTAATTCGTGTAGCAACGTAGTAGCGGCAGTAGAGTTATTAATGGCAGCAACATAGAGTTATTAGCGCTTCGATGGCTAAGCCAATGTTATTACGCCAGACGAATTCATACTAACCCAATACTGTATCACATTAAACCTTGCCGGGCAAATGACCATATCTGGCTAAGAAAGAAATTAGTATTAGGGTTATTGCGTCGTAGTATTCCTGTTGCCAAATGCAAAAGAAACACAAAGTCCATGTCAAAACGATGAGTCAGCAAGGTAAGTGCTTAATCATTGTTATACCCACGGTAGCCTTGTGTGCTGAACTGATGGCACTTGCAGTTGGCGGGTTTGAGTACCAAGCCAGATGAGCGATCTTTGTGGCGCTCGGTGAGCTGAGTCAACAGTTGATTGGTGTACAGAGCTACCGTCAAGACACTTACCTGGCTCAGAAATGGGGATGGTAGGGGCGCGAGTCACTGAACTTTCCATCGATATCGCCATTGTTCTTGACGACCCGCGGTCGATAGCAGCCGTACCTACTCTACTGGGACCATTTGATCTCCATCCGCAGCACGGAACAGAGAGCGTGGGTTTTCCAGTGGTGAGTGGCATCATGTTGATTTTACCTTCATAGAATTCTGTGGAGAAACGGAAGCGAAAATGTATAAGCAAGAGTAACATGTGTGCTCGCAGTGTTTCTTCGGAGCCACGTGGCATTGGCTCGGTGTTTTGTCTCATTCATGTCGAGTGAGGCTGTGCTATGCCCGAGAGACAACTTTTCCATATTTGAGAAAGGTAAGTACCCCCACGGCAGCTGTGCATATGCCTATCAAATACTGAGCCAGCACAAGTGTTGAGAAGAGATCGCTTGCCAGTGTTGGCACCTGTAATGTCCAGTGTCTCTAGTTCAGCACTCTAGGCTGACGCTACAGAGAGTTCGAAATTATGAGGCTAGCGAATTATGGTCAGATAATTTCGCTTTTACTGCAAATTTTCGTTTCTTATTATCAGGGATAGCAAAAGCTTGGGTCGGACTGTACCGAGAGTTTGCCAATCGCCACGACAGTGAAGCAGGCCACACTGCACCTGTTTGGAGTCTGCACAATGGTAAGCACTGTACTTATTTTGAAATCGGAGTCGTTTTCAGTCGGTACTTGGTAGTAGATAGCAGCACATAGGGAAGTTAATAGAGAGGAGGGAGCATAGCGATGTGAGCGAGCCAAGTCGCCGTTCTAACTTTTTCGGCTTAACTGATAACCGGCGGCGCGGCTCTAAATATGAATGTACAGGGCGTTGGAAAATTCAGAGCAAATATTTTAACCACAAGTAAAGTCATCATAGCCATACCCTGTTGTGTATTTTTTTGGGCAAAATTCAGCTTTTTCAAAAAGCTACAGCGTTTCTAGTTCTTATTTCGAAAACTTATTTTCGCTGTAATAATTTCAATTTTCAAACGATTTTCACGAAAACGAGTAGTAATGTAAACCATCCAATGCTCTCTGCGTACACTCTGTCAAAATTTGAAAAATGAGTAAAATAACTGGGAAAATCACGTTCAAATTTAAAATAGGCTACACAAGTTAATAGTCACACTCATTTAAAACGAGATTCCTACGTTGAAAGCCTATTTCAAGACCATTCAGATGATGTACTGCATGCCGAAAAATAATCGGATTAAGTGCATTTGCGAAGAGGAAAACTGATATAAGTTCACCGGTATTGACGCGCACCTGCATGTTGCCCTGTCACTGCACCAGATAGGCATGGCTAGAAAAAAAAAGTCAGTGTTGCGGTAAGTGATTTTACTACGTTTGAGGAAAATTTTTGGATAAAACACAAGTTGTACGATTTAGAGTTATTCAGCATTGTGAATTTACACACATTATGTTTGGGTAATCTTTTACTTTAGGGACGATATTTTATTTTCGTTATTTTTGGCCCATTGCTTATGAAACTCGCACAATATACGTAAAATTGATTTTAAAGAACATTTTATTGATGAGAATTTTTCGATTTTTACACTAGTTGGGGGTCAGTTAGATCGGCACACGATCTTGAAAAGTAAAATAGCTGTGAACCTAACGTAGCCTAACCTAAACAAACCAAACCTTACGTAACCTAGCCTAACCTTACCTAAACTTACCTAACCTTACCGAAAACCTAACCTTACCTAAACTAACCTAACCTTACCGAACCTAACCTTACCTAACCTAACCTTACCTAAACTAACCTAACGTGCCTACACTGATCACCGATCAACTGCCAAGAGTAGCAGCGCCGGGTTAGCGCTGCTCGTCACGTAGGCTTGTTATTGTTAAAAAACAAGAGGGTATCATATCAACATTTATTTAAAAACTATTGTAAATTTTAAAACATTGCTATGAACAAAATGTGCTTAATATTCAATTTTACGTTAATAGTACAACTTGTGTTGTATCCAAAAATCTTCCTCAAACGTATTAAAACCACTTACCGAAACACTGACGGTCGTCTAGCCATGCCTATCTGGTGCAGCGACAGGGCAACACGCGGGTGCGCGTCAATACCGGTGAACTTATATCAGTTTTCCTCCTGGCAAATGCACTTTCTGATTATTTTTTGGCATGCATTACATCATCTGAAAGGTCTTGAAATAGGCTTTCATTGTAGGAATCTTGTTTTTCACGAGTGTGACTATTAATTTGTGTAGCTTATTTTCAATTTAAATGTCATTGTCCTCGTTATTTCACATATTTTTCAAATTTTGAAAACATTGGAAGGTTTATTTAATTAACAATTTTTGTCAAAATCGTTCGAAAATTGATTTTTTTACAGCGAAAATTGGTTTTCGGAATAAAAGTTAAAACGCTGTAACTTTTTAAAAAGCTAAATTTTGCCAAAAATTACAACACAGGGTACTGCTATGATGATTTTACATGTGGTTAAAATATTTACACTGAATTTTCCAACACCCTGTATATATATATATATTTTCTTCAAGCGAAATTACAAAATGCGTTGAGTCTGCGTTGACTCTTGGCAGAAGTAAGCTAGTAAAGAATATGTACCTCCCGATAGGCTCGTAAAACACATTTTCTATCATTGCTTGCTCTGCCCCGCCACAATGCTACGGCTTTCCCGTCGCCATAGCCTGTCAGCCATTTCTCGTGTATAACAGTAAATATAACTTTAGTCAGTCAATTCCTACCTGCACAAGTGCACTCTGCATAGATATGATTTTTTTTTTGCAATCCAATACCCAGAAAACTTTCATAAAATCGAAAATAGTATTCCAATGCATAATTGCATATGCTCAGCCAGTCAGCCAGTCTTCAGCCAAGCCAGAAACTTGAGTTTCACCAATGCGTAGTTGCTCCCTTCTCTCGATTAAACCTCTTAGCCCTCGCACGGTCGCAACATAACGAACGAACGAACAAGTAGCACAAGCAGCAACGGAGTCGGTAAATTTGCACTGAGGGGTTGGGAGAAAATAGGGAGGGCAAGTGGGTAGCAATATTGGGGGCTATGGGGCCTGGCTCATTAATGGGGGTTGGGGGCTCAAGCCTCCTCCCATCTTTGACTTCACCAATGAGGGTAAAAGGCAGCACAATAGACCTTCTATGGTGCAGACTGACGTATTATCAACAATAATAATATTTATTGAAATTAAAAGGACAAGAAATACACCATTAAATACACACAATCCACTCGACTTAGAATACTCTAGGATAAGATAGAACGCGCCAGCTTCAGCCACTTCTATATAGTTTTCAAATCATTGGTTAAAATTTCGCTAGGTGCCTCAGTTTCAAAGTGACAGTCGCCTACCCTGTGGGTAGTGTCGGACTTGGTGTTAGGAGAAGGAAAACCAGTTAGTATCTTCGGTATTTTTGCTTATTGCTCCCGGTATTTCACTCTACCTTACCAGAGATAAGTTTTGCATATTTCTTTTTATAATCTTAGATAATTTCCCAATGTTTCATCCCCCCGATAGTTGAATTTCATTGATATGATGAGGTGCTGTCTTCGGGCAGCTCGGACGCTATTGACAACAAATTTCTCGTGCATTTTCTGTTAAAATCTGAAAAGGTTTTGAACAAAATACGATTAGTGTAACACAGCATGAGGTTCAGTGTAGACTAGTGCTTAGGAAACCTATACAGTACATTAAGAATTGTCTTGCCCAATAACTAGCACGCTTTCCTGTCAGGTCTGCATTCATATACCTGTGAGGTACCAAAATTGCAGATTTGGTTCTGAGCAAGATCGATTATTCAGATATTTCCAATGTGTGTACGGGAACGTCGGCAAGTTTTTGAGTAACACTTTTCTGAGCGTAATACAGGCAGGCTGTTCAAGCGATGATGTTTTTTCGTCAAATGTTTGGCCGTATCACGGCTTAGTAATTGAGGTTATTTTAGGCTGAAAAGAAGCCTAGGTCGTAGATAAGGCAGTGGATAGGTCCGTGGCGACAAGTCTTTCAAAGTACAGAGTTGGAACAGAATGGGAAAGACCATTCTATGACTTTCAGACAAGTTACATTTCATCTTCATAACTGGAAACGTAAAATTGTTGCATGGCGCTGCTGATATAATCAGTGGAATCCAGAACCTGCTAACATTTTTTATTTGGCTTCATTTCCAGGCACCAAAATTGAAGATCCGAACTTCCCAGCACAGGACTGCAGCAACAGATGTTTCCATGCTGATGTTAACATAACAGAAAAGCGAGCTGAAGTTTGTTCTTCCCTGAAAAAGGCTGAAAAAAAGATAACTGTTGTCAACAACCATGTCTATTGCCAAGATGCCCTGGAAGTTGCTTGTCAGAAAGGGAAGAATGACTGGTGAGTTTGGTGACCAAAAGTTGGCTTGTCAAAAAAAAAAAAAAAAAATATTTGCCAGTTATTTACCAGACCTGTAATGATCAGTTTTGATGTAGTTTGTTAGAAAATAGAAAAGTCGCTTAACAGTCAGCGGGGCTAAGATATGGGCCGAACAAAATCTCAGAAATACTCATAGAATTGACAACGCTACAGAGGAATTTGACCACGACCGAACTGCCTTGATAAAATGCTCAGACTATAGACTTCTTATGGGTAGGTACATACGTGTATTTTGTTGAAGAAGCCTATCAGCCAGGATAGATGAATTATAATCTCTTGGACGTAATAACTTGGCCAACTAAAAGGTCGTCGCTTTCGATAGCAAAAAATACGAAGAATATTCCCTATTATTGTTCCGATTACGTTGCCTAATTAAGTTGCGAAAAACTCCCATTAATTTTTAACTTTATGGCAAGGGCTCTTGGTAAAGTTGCACATAGCTATTTTAATTTTGGAGAATAAATTGTCACAAAGGCGTATATTGTATGAAGAACGAAGTCCAATCCCGTAATATTATGATCGTGGTCAAGGAGACGTTTTCTCCAAGAATTCAAAACGTTTTGCGTTTTACGCTCTCGTGGCAGAGGCGGCGAAGAGAAGAGTTAATCGTCAGAGACTGAAGAGTGAACGGTGAAAATTGGTCAGAAAAATTAAATAAGCTTGTATGAACTTAGTGTTTGCTTCTCAGTAACGTGTGACAAATAAGCACTACAATATGAGGCTAATACTGCTAGACTTGTCTACAGGCAAGCTTATGCGCAGGCTCCTGCTAGGATTATGTGCAAATTAGTCTTTTACGTAATACAGCCAGGTTCATCTACCGGCAAGTCTTGTAAAACTATAGCCATATTAATTTAGAGAAACGCTCATCTACTTAGCATAACCTGCTCATTTGCAGAAACGTTCATCCGCTTAATATAAAAAGGCTTATTTACTGAAAATCTCATCTACTTGATATAGCCAGGCTTATGCAGAAAAGCTCGTCAACTTAATACAGACAAGCTCATCCACAGAAAAGAGCATCTACTTATTTAGCCCATCTCATCTACTGACCAGTATCGGTTTACAGACAAGCAAAACACTTTATGGACGGTAGGAAGACCAGCCGAAGATCTTGTTTGTGGAGCATAAATGGAAACTTTCTTCTTCACTAATTAGCGATTTTATCTAATGCATTATAAAGCGTCCAGTAAAATTTACCCTAACTATGACAGTTTCATTTTTTATTCCATCTCTGCTGATTGGTCCCATTTTTTCCCCCCGGAAAATCCAAAAGAATCCAAAGAGTTATGAATGTTTGAAGAATACTAAAACAATTTAAAGAACTATCCGCATTTTTTACTATTAGACCAGATTATAGAGCGGGCTACTTCATTCTTGGACTAGTCAATCAATTTTATCTCAAAAATTGATCTAATTCATACATGACAGTTTATATATGGAAAAATACTCTTTTCAGACAAAGTTGCAACTCTGTTGGAGTTTGAAAGTCATACGCAATTTATAGTACATCAATAGAAAAACTTACGTCTTACCATAAATTTGCTGTAAAAATAAAAAATGTTATAACTCTGCAGTGAAAATATAGTAAATATCGTTACTCTGCTAAAACCGTCAGTGTGAATTATTCCGATGAGCGTTGAGCTTTTTTTTCCACGTGGAATGGAGAATTATATAGCTCTCAGTGATAATAATTTTAAATTTATATTTAATTACATCATGATCACCTGAAGAAAATCCACGATAAAAGAAGACTCGAATTCATCGATAGGGCCGCACTATTGCTTCGCTAGACCGCAGTAAAAATCGATTTCATTGTTAAAACGGTCTACCTTCAAATATTAAGTTCCAGTCATAGAAAACGATCGATCGAACCCTCTCAAAGAAAACGTTTCATGGAGGACAGTGAAATTCAGTTGTGCCTAATTAGCTGTGCTGTGAAATATCAGTTATAGCTTATACATGCTGATCTTCTCAACTGTACTTAACAATAACTTAGCTAAGGAAGTATCTAGTGAGGAATATTGAATATTATTAAAAACTAATTTGAAATTCAAGCTCTCAGTTTAGGAAAAATGTGGAAAGGTGTCCCGGGCCAAGATGGCGCGCTGTAAAGAAGCTCGGAGGCCGGTAATGAGCTGCGTTGAAGGCTCTACTAAGAGCGTTGAGCTCACCTCATTAGCCCGCGTGTGTTGCAGGTGCACTGAAACTGTCTAAAAGAAGGAATAATTCCGTTTGTACCTACTAGATTACGTCACTGGTAAGCTAGAAGTATTCTTCTGAGATCCTTAAATCGTATCTTTATCAATTCCACTTGGTGATATCAAATCTGAGAACAATTTTGTATGTGAGATCTCGTTTTAAATCATCGCAGGTTGTGTCTTGTATTTGTTCAGTGATAGTCATACAGAAAGCTTCGAGGGAGAGTTAGGTGACGATTTATTTAATGCCTTCCAACAAAAATGTTAATGACGTATTGCAGAAAAATAAATCCACAAGCTATCCGCGTTTCTGCTGCAGATATAAAATTAGGGTCCCGCAGCAATTAGTAGCAGAAGGATTTTCTTGTATTCATCTAGTTAACTGTAGTTTGGTAATTGCCACCAAATACTATAAGACTGAACGTTTTGGTGATCAATGTGGAATCTAAATTTTTAAACAAGTAATGCTACTAAGACCACATGGATTTCTATGGCTTCTGAAAGTGAACAATCGTAAAAATTTTAACAATGTTCAGGTACACCAATAGCGTACCAAAATTATAGCAGCCACTTTGTTCGTCAATTCATGACTAAGAGTAAGTTCTTCTTAGTTGGTGAAATATGCTCCTGCAGATTTTGGTTTTCAGTAAACTGTTATTTTCTTCCACGATGGCAAAAATAGTTATGGCAGCAGCTGTTAATATGGAAAACTATTGTTACTAACGAATCATCATGGTGGAGAGTGTTTGAACCTATTTAGCGATGAACTAGACCTAATCTTCGTTCATTGTATGAATGGAGCACTTTTCTATCTTCATGAGTATTATGATGAATTTTCGGAACATCATGACTCTACAAGTTTTAGCTCTAAGATGCACATCTATATATTCTGCTGCAGTCTTATTTTCAATTAAAAACACAGGACTTAGACTCTACTTTTGTTTATAATCAATAAATATTTCTCACATATATCAATGTCCTTTTATGTTTTTTGTTTTTGGGTAGTCGTCGATTTATAGGATCCACACTTGTATTTCAGGTAAAAGAGTGTGACAGAATGCTCGTTGAGATCTGAGGAATAAGACGAATAGCATAAGCATTTCGGTTTCCAATGTTGCCCAAATTGTAGAATATGGGCAAGTTCTCCTCAAAATATGCAGAAATCTGGATATGCTCTAAAACATGGATGATGCCAGCTTAGTTCGTACAATGCGAGTGAGCGCTTGTCAAGAGCTGGACTAAAGGGCCCTTTTATGCTCCCCGGTTGAAGAGCTTGGCTGGAGCTTGTCAAGATCTGAAGAAATTATGCCGCATTCTGAAGGGTAATGTAAAGTCGACGAAATGGTACATTCCAGCTAGAAAATTTGCACGCATCCGTGTGCTGCAGATACATGTCGCTGAGGCCCATGAGTGCGCGATTGCAGTCGATCCACAATCTTAAGACCAATGCAACCCAATGACTATGAATGACGGAAATGCTGACACTACATTCCTGGCCAACAAGACTTTCCCTCCCTGTCTTGAGGTAGTACATGTAACTTGCTGATAATGATTGAGTTCACAATATTAACTACTCTGTCACTTCGGGCCTACTTGCAGACTTAATTGCAGTTTGAAGGTAGACCGGATTCATTAAATGCTTGTCAGTGAAACTTTACTAAATGTTTCATGGTGTTCAGGCTGTGCTTGGGATATAGTAATATTAGAAGGTAATATTAGATAGCATGTAGGATCAGGAACAAAATACATCAATTCATAAGAAAAAGATGGACAGGTGAAATAAAATGCATCAGACAATCATAATGTTCCGTAAATTTCAATAAATTATTCCTCTAAAAAGTCTACGGTAATATGGCATGATATTTCATTATCTAGATGAAACGTGTAGGCTCTAACTTCCCTGTTTTATTCTTCAGTAATACAAAAAAAAAAACTTTTTTAGCTAGTTACTTGTTGTTGTATCTATCCGCCAATTGCACTTTGGAAAGACACGAAATTTATTGCAATGTTATGGAGCCGGAAACCATTGCAGTCAGTTTCCAGTAATGCACTGAAAATTCAGATTATCCGGAAGAGATATCAAACATGCGAGACGTTATGGACGCAGAGAATCATGAGTACTCAGCATGAGGTATGTACTTAGTCTTAGTACCAGCATGAGGTATGTACTTAGTCTTAGTACCAGCATGAGGTATGTACTTAGTCTTAGTACCAGTAGTTACTAGACATGGAGTTGATTTCGTCGCGCATTTGGTCAGGGCTAATCTAACTGATGAGGCTGATAAAGCGGCTAATGTCTACTCTCATTTGTTCCAGATTTTAATTCGCCTGAAGATGGCATTTGTTGATTGCCGAAACGTCGCCTTTTATATAGCTTGTGTTTATTTTTATTCAAGAATTGTTCTTAATAAAATTGGGAACGATCAAAAACTAGCCTTTAGAACTTTGGAAAAAGTGTCTAAGCGTTTTATTAAAGCGGCTAATAGTTGAGTAAATTATTTGGTTCTCGTATTGTATGTGACCTATTAGAATGTAGGTGTAATGTTAGAATGGGTTATGATAGTTAAGCCTGGGTTTCACTAGGCTAGACGAAAATCGGTTCAGCTAGCATATTTGCCAAACTTAACTAATGGGTCCGCATAATAATGGTGTATTACAGTATATCAGATGTGATACAGACTCTACCACTCTTTTGACTGAAGCAGAGTTGTTTTACAAGGTTACAAAAACGCTTTCGGACGCTAGGTAGCCCGTATCGGTTTCAACTGGCTGGGATATAGAAAAGGATAGCAGTGGATGACATAGACTTCTGCCGGACAGGTGTAGGCCGCAGCACGTGGACGGGAACAGAAAACGATTCTTGCTTCCTGAACAGAAAACGAAGATTCCTTTACCTCATTATCTCGGATTTCTTTTGATATTTGCGCCTTCACCCTTGGTTAGATATCGACCAAACTTTGGTAAAGTGCGGGGAATTACAAAATGAGCCAAAAACGTAGAAAACGAGACGTGAAAATTCTGAATTTTTGGAAATAGAGCGATAATGAGGTCAAATGAGGCCTTCAAGAAAATTTTCGGGCCGTTGAAATCCCGCGCTTAGGCCCACGTGGTCTCCTTTATTGCAACAACCTCTGTGATTTTTAATTTACTTGAAGATTTTGGTCAAAATCGTCAGTTTGCTTATGAATTGGAACAAATGAATTGCATTAAATTATAGATCCCTTTCATAGTAGTTGCCCAGTGGAGAACACTTTACACTTGCCTGACAAAGCGTTGATTCTAGGTGTCTAGGTCTATTGAGAGCAGCTCCACTTCCACAAAATAGTACGCATAATCTTTCTTCCCGTGCTGGTAAAAGCTAAGACAAAAATTGATGCCTGTCGTTTGAGTTCCTAAAATACTGTCGCCAATACATACAAATCACCTGAAACAGAACCATGGAACATTTATAATTTTATTCTGATTGTGGTTCCGTGCCTATATATGTACGTCCGCCTGCTCGCAACGCTCTCAGTATTGGATAGGTGAACACTAGAGCATCCTTGGTACAGGCTCGGGAGGGAACAGTGGCAGATAAGTTTAAGCTTTAGCTGCTGCTGATACTACTAGCAGGACATAGCTAGAAAACTTTCTGTTGGATTAGAAGCAGTCCGAAGGCAAAACTAATGTGCAATACTTTTGATCTGGGGAATTCGGACGGGTTTTAACTCGCATTGAGTAACTAGGGGCTGAAGTCTTTGGAAATTCCATAGGCAAGTAGTTTCATTCCCGAATCTTGGCTACCAAAAGTGAAAATGCTGGCCAAGTTATATATATATATATAACTGGCAGTTCTACTGGCTTCTTCAAAACTCAAAAAAAAAAAAAAAAATACGTGAAGGCTCGCTCCGCCGGTTAATTCCTATTCAAGCCATCATGTGTAATTTCCCTACTTTCTGGCTGGTGACGGCAATGGGTTGGAAGGGTAGCATCAAGCTCATGGGGTTCTTCAACTGTCTTAGTTACACTTTTTGTCCACAAGAACTAAATAAAAATTTTCAATTCCTTAGTAGAATCAACCAGTAGAATTTCCCTACTTTCTGGCTGGTGACGGCAATGGGTTGGAAGGGTAGCATCAAGCTCATGGGGTTCTTCAACTGTCTTAGTTACACTTTTTGTCCACAAGAACTAAATAAAGCACTTGGTTTTTAATATACCAAGTTCCATAAATTTCAATTAGATGTCTTGAATGCTGAATTTGCATTACCAGGTCCCACGAGCCAGCTTGTGCTTTAATACGTGACTGATGTGGTGTAGGCCATTCAGTTGCCCCGGAGAATTTGCTATCAGTCAGTCACACAGCCAGCTCGGTTAATGAAATTGTGGTATTGGGGCTACAGCCATATCACAAGCCTGCAACGGTCAACAAAGAGGTCTGATATTCTCTCCGTTATATTTTCACCCAGGCTCGAAGTCGATTTAAGCTACAATCACTCTCATCTGAAATATAAGACAAAACTGTTGGCTTCGCAACTCTGGATCGTGTTGCAGGTGTTGAAATCAACCTAAATTCTCCGTTAAATGTCTGGACCCTGTTCTGTTTTAGGAAGCATGATTGAATGCATGAGGTCTCATTGGAAACTGATTCAAGGTTAATGTCTGAAAAACAAATCAAAGAGAGTGAAGGTCTCGAACGACCGGGTTTGGTTTAGATCGACTTTGATGAGCCAGTCGAACGAGTCCCGATCATTTTTTTACATGCAAGCAATAGCAGCTTCCACCGTTCCCTGTTGTAACTTTTCGCAACAGTATCAGTGATACTCTATTTTCCTATTTATAATGTCGAAAGCATACGGTGCAGACAAATGGATGGACGAATGGGTGGAACCACAAACAGAATAATGTGATTAATACATCACCACTAAAAATGACGGGAACCATTTGCTTTGACGTTTCTTTATTATTTATGACAGTGACCAGAGAGTTCTGCTATAAAAGCTGCACTGCCGCCACGGTAGCGGCATGGTTACGTTCGCAGCTCTAGCACCTTGTACCGCTCGCAGGCCAGGGCCGCAGGCTCTTTGCAGATCTAGTTGTGCTGACTCGGCAGTTGTGCGTGCAGATCGAGCACCGTGGCGGAAGTTGCCTTCCTCAGAGGTGAAGAGGGGGGGGGGGGAGGCTGCGGGTCATTTGAACCTTCCGTAAAAATCGGTGCCGTATTTCTTGGTAAACCGTGGTCGACTGCAGCCGCACTTACTCCTCTGGGGCCAGTGGGCTTATGTCCGACTCATAAACCAGTGCGTATGGGTTTCTCAGTTGAGGGTGTGCTCTACGTTGTCTTTACCCATCCTATGTTATGGGGCCCGACAACCCCAAGGGGGCTCGTGTAGGTTACCTTAGCCATTAGGTAGGCCTTCGGGGCGTCTCTCTTTCGTATCCACTTTGCTTCCTTCCCGATTTCATACTCGTACTTGCTCATGCTTTATGCTGTTCTTCCTCTTGTTTCCTGACTTGCTGTTCCCATACGCGTTGATCCTGTACGGGAACACCATCGTGCATGGGGTCCCCGTTTCTATTGACATACTTACTATATGTCCCTTGCCCTTTCCTCTGTGATATCGTTCTGCTCAGAAATGAAGGCTTAAACTTTCTGACTATATAACTAAAAAAAAAAAATGCCATAGACCTTGAGAAATGATACTTTGAGTAAACATTCGTAAGTATCAAAACACAATATTCGTATTTGCAAATGTTAAAAACAGACATTCGGTCCACCTCTAGTCTGTATATTTCCAAGTTCAAAGAAGGGCAGTCCAGGTAGCGGTACAACTAGTCTTTGCTTCGCAGTATACCACACGCACAGTCACACAGGCTTGCATATCGAACATATTCGAAACACTGGTCATTTGAGACACACAGTAACACGCCCATACTGAAATAGAAGTAGAGAAAAGGGATAAAGTGAAACAGAGAGTTCATGGTCAAAGGCGTCTCTAGTTGTTACAGAAACATAGGCGTCACCAGCCGCATCTGTATGCCGCGGAAAAGTTGAAAACCAATGTTTGGTCGTCTTCGTTTTTGCAAAATTTTTCCCGGGATTCAGAGGTTCGGATTCGCGAAAAAAAGACGTTCCGAACCCGGAAGTTTTTTTTTTTTTGACGTCGGTCCGAATCCGAACCTCCGAACCCAAATTGGGGATTTAGTCGGTCCGATCAAATTGGCGAATAAACGTTCGCGAACATTTGCGCCGAACGCCCACCTCTGATTATAAGTAGTGTTTAAGTCGTTGCTTCGATCAGTCGTGGCATATATGGACGGATAAATCGGACCAACAATTGAACACATAAATCACACATCGATCTTTATTATAATGTTTGATGGCGAAACTGTGCCACTCTCTTTGATCATTCAAGTTTCGCGTGATACCGTTTGCAGTCAGTGGAGAAACAGTCGCACTCATTTTCACCGTTCATATATTAATTTCAATATGCTGTTTGCAGTTAATATTGCATCCCTGAGCACTCGAATGATGCTGCAGCTGTGAATTTCACTGATTGCCGAGCAAGGAAATGCATCCCGCTGTGAATCATGCAACTAAGGTCTAATTGCAGAGCATTTGTCGGACGCGGGGATCTCATTGTGCTTCTGCATTTAATGTAAGTGGGCGGCGGATGCGCGAGCCAGAACGCGAGTACAATGGGTGAAATTTACTTGCCAGACTAAAGAAGAGGGAAAATTATTAATATGGTTTCAGCCGAAAACAGGCGGAAGCTGCGACGTATGGACGACAGTGTGGGGCTGTATCCGTGTGTCGGCCCTCACGAATGTCTGTTCAGCGCTTATTTATTCATTGACCCCAGTGCGGAGTTTTTTATATGCTTTGGCCAGTGCACTTTCGTGAGTACTCTCGATTTATTTCTTAACGCTTCGAATTATTAAGTGAAGGTAGAATTTTTTTAGTGTTTAACTGAGAGAATACTTTGGGAACTCAAGTTCAAGTGCTGACGGTCAATATCGGCAGCCCGATTGTAGTCAAGCAAAGGTGTTTCATCGATAAATTTCAATAATCAGAATTTACTTGTAAAGACATTAGACTAGTGCAAATCCTAAAGTATATTGTGCCTAACTTGCAAAAGGAGAATATCGGTAGAATACCTACACTCAACGCATCAAATTGTAACTGTGTCGAGACTATACACTACGTCACTTGATTGCATCCCAATAATTCTACCGACGTAATGAGCACATGCCAGATGAGTGCATAAAAAACTTTAGTTTTAATAGTGCAAATGGTAAATGTCAGCAGCTTTATTATAGTGAAATTCTCATATTAAAAGGCCTTACTATTCCTGTATTTAACCGCAGGCTCGGCGCACGTGCCTCTGCTTAAACACAGGAATAGTTCGGCGCGATATAGGTAGTGTGCCACTGAAGCGCTAGTAAAAGTTTCTACTACTACTACTACAAGCCGTACGATATGTCACCGGGTTGACATGGCAATCCCCACATATTCTACTAGAGCATTCAATACAACCAGAGTGCCAGCAGGTTGCACTAAATACGAATAAGAGAGTGGCATCGTTATTTGATCGAATAGGACTACCTCAGCAAGTTCAATTTCGAAACTTTAATTCGTACAATTGGCATACTATCAGCAGACTGCCTCAGCATCATAATTTTCTCAGTGGTAACGCGGCCATGTGCAGCCGCAGCAGCCGGCGCAGTCCCTCATATTATTGTGCGATCCTCAGTTAGAGGGAACAATGCGGTGAGATTTGATGCGATGCGCCGACCAGAAATGAGGTGCAATTACAGAATTGTGGCGATGAGAGGCCATGATTGTCTGGTGGCCTCGCGTCATGATGAGCAGCCAATTTGGGGAGGCTGTAATTTGGAGTGGAAATTTAGTGGGTTGCGCTTAGGAGGAAGCATCGAACTGTGAGGTTGTGAGGTCGCGCTGGAAGCGCCAGAGGTGAATTGGATAAAAAAAGCAAATTGGATTAAAGTATAGTGAATGTATAGTAGAGAGGTAACACTGGGAGCTCTTGAGCGGAATTGGATAAAAAATATATATATATAGTTTAGTGGGTTGCGTATAAGATGAAGCATAGAACGGTGAGGTTGGGAGGTCACACAGAGAGCCCAGGAGACTGATTAGGTAAAAAGCTTTAGTGGGCTCCGTTGAGGATGAAAATCAAACAAAAAACCGTAAAATAAACAGGAAATACAACAAGGTAATTGAAAAAAATATGTGGATTGCATAGCAGGATGCAACATCGAACTACTGTAAATCATTTGATGCTGAGGTATCAGGGAAAGGTCTGAGGAAAACAAGAACTGTCATACCTACCTACGTTGAGTATCTTGAGGGTCTTTGGAAGAAGTGCAGGTGACGTTGTGTGGAGTCACTCTGCTGGGTGTCTTCTGTGGTCTCGCAGTTTGCGACCAAAGAGAGAGCCAGCAGCGAATTATCTCCACAGTGCAAGTAACCGCTGACCGCTGGTCTATCTGGTATTCTTCTTAAGTGAAAATCCAGTAAATTTTTTAACTCTATAAGTTTGATATGAGTGGCGTTTCGAATATGCCGAGGCATTTTGTTAAACAATCTTGCTCCCCGTACAGCGAAGCGATTAGAATATTTTGTGGCCACGGCTTTTCCACCATCTCTGCTTATGATGCGTATATCGCAAGTTCTGCCAGTTCTTTCTTAGTGTCTGGCGACAATCAGCTCATTCACATTCACAGTGATACGTTCCAGAATTTTCCAAACATATATGATTGAAAATCGCTCAAATCTTCGTTACATTTACTACAGAGACAGCTACCAACGATCGTTGGATACCTTCAAGTTGTTGAAGCTTTTTTCTTGCACTCGGCATCCAAAGTGGAGAACAGTATTCTATTCTCGGAAGAATTATTTGCTTCCATAGTGTGAGCATTACATCTACTGTCCGTGACGAGAAAGTTTGTAAAACCCATCCACTCCATCTTTTTTCACAGCGATAACTCTAGCAATATGTTCTTCAAACGAAGCATCGTCTTGCATTCTCACTCCGAGGTTTCTTAAAACTTTTTTCCTCTCAATTTCATGCCCATCGCTGGTGGTATATTGTTTGGATTCAACGAGTGGTTGAAGTTTTTCCGTTTCTTAATTAATTAGCAATTCAAATTTTGTTTCATTAAAGGTCATATTATATTTTACTGACCATTGGCAGATACTTTCCAGATCTCACTGCACAGACAGCACGTCTTCCACGGATTGTACAGAATCTAATATTTGTGTATCGTCAGCAAATGACAAAGGGACCGCATAATTACATCCGTATCCCATGTCCTTGATCATGATGAGAAAGAGAACAGGCATAAGCACGGTGCCTTGTGGCACTCCACTGAGTACCGACTGTCTGGATGACGCTATGTTGTTGACTAGAAAAAAGGTAAAAAAGGCTAAAGAAAAGGAAATTATTCGGCATCAGTAAAAATACGAAAGAGCTTGTATGCATGTATGAATGATAATGTTAAACGGGCGATTATATCTTAGATTTGGATGTATGCGAAACTGCCAGTGCTCTGTTTAACAATATTAGATGTTTTACCAGGCATTTGCTGGACCCTTAACTTTATGGTGTGATTGAGTTGACGACAGAAATAATTGTGCCCATAATTTCAATTTATTCACTTCAGGTGTGCAGAAATTACATCCTGGCGCTTGCCCGTTTCAGAACTTGTCGCTCTGTAAGCTTAGGATGCACAGCACCTATCAGGCGTTCGTATGCTAGATAAACGAGCAACTGGCTTTTAGTAGTTGAGTCTGCCGAGTCTGCACTTTACAATTACACGGTCAACTAACTTGCGGACGTTCAGCTCTGACTTTGTCCCGATGCTACGGTGAAAATCAGTAAGGGTAACGTGCACGGCTACAGTCGATCACGGATCATCAAAAACTCTGGTGCCATCGACGGAAGGCTTTTTTGAAATGCCCCGTACCCCCTATTCAATTTATTTCTGGGAAAGGTAGGTACCTCCACAGCAACTGTACAAAAATTATATTTTGAGTCAGTGCATTAAGCTCCACAATAGCTCGCTTGCCTGGGTGGGCATTCGAATCTGCAACGTTCAGTGTTATGAGCTCAGTACTCAAGGCTGTGGCTACCGTGGGTATCCAAGATACCTCTGGAATGTATCGAAGTTGGACGAGGTGCGAGTAACGTGTGCAACGGCATTACGTTAAGCTTTACCTTCACCTTTGCCTGTTTAAACAGGCGATTTAGACAATCAATGGCTTGGGGCTTCCGTTCAACGTCATGGATTTTATTTTAATGAAAGTAATGGCAATTCCCGGAGTGAACCATTGCCCAGGCTGTAACTTCTGTTTAGATATGGGCCTCTTTGTCTGTCTGCTGGCAGGTAACATATTTCATCTATTGTGTTCTAGTATGATCTAAATATATACGGTATTTTCTAACCTAGTTCCTCCCTTGTTAAATACACGTATACGCTAATATTTTTAGTGTAATTTCAGTTCTAGACATGTGATGGCATACGAATACTTACCATTCACTGAGAAAAGCTTCGTCTCAAAATCAGCCATATTTACTCGAGTTGACGACCATTATTTACCAAACATAAACAATCAGATCCCTTTGTATTGTATCATTCGCATCGCCAATCATTCAGCATTTCTTGCCAAGAGGTCCATTTTTGATTTCCAATGCAAAACAAATTTAAAGGGAACTGAAGGCAGTGTAAGTGTTAGCGTGGCCTGCGCGTTATCAGGCCGCCCCCATTGTCCGGCCACCGGACGCCGCTTTGTTTGTATGAGCTGGCTTTGGGTTTGGGGCTCTGGGTAGCCCCTGAGTTGGAGAAAATGCCACTCTAAAGGCGGATGAGACCTTTTTGGTCCAACGGCATTCCTGAGAGGAGATGAACAGGCTGGTGCCATGGCTGGGTACTCAGTCTTCCGCAGTCTGCTCCTCTCTTCCTTCCCTCGGGTAGTACCACCTGACGCTCTTTTCCTTTCCTCTATCTTCTTCCTCTTTTCGGCCAAAGCCCGTACTGGTGATGGCAGGGTCTGAGGCGCGTGGATAGCTGGCCGATAACTGCCCCAGTCATCCACTGTCTCGATGGCTCTGTCTTTGCTGGTGCTGCTATTGTCAGCTTAAAACGATCTGTACACAGAGCTATTCTGTGATCTCGGATCTTATTTTTTTCATTCTTTTGTTTTCTCCACCCGCTGGGCTGGCTGCGTGGGGGTTTGTTAACCTCATGGAGTTTCACCGTTCCTACGTGGCCATCCTGGTGTGATTTAATAATAATAATAAAATAACTAATTTGCCGCATGGAATTGTATAAATTCTACCAAAAATATAAAAGCTGTACTCTTACTTTCAAGCATAGCTTTTTTTTTTAAAGTGCCAATAGCTTTGTGTTTTTAGCTTGTAGAATAGCTATACGATACCTCGGAAAGCAAGTATTTTAGTTCGTCCTTTAATTACCGTACTTTATCCCCTAGGGTTTTCGATTCGTTTTTTGGCAAATAGCAATTTACGTTAGTTCTCCAGTTATCGTGTGTTACCCACCACAAGGATTTTTATACATCTGCAAAGAAGCATTCGCATTAAAACGGTGTGCAGTACAATGCGTTCTCCAAACAAACATTCTGGCGGACAGCGAGTTTAATTTCAGCGAAATTTATCATAACTGGTCTCCTAAGGCGAGCTCACAATAGCTTTTGTTTAGCTGTTCATTTTTTGCCTGGCGGTGGTAATCAAGATAATGAAGAACTCTTGAAGAACGCGCATGAGGGAAAGCGCCAGGGGCCTGAGAATACTTCCCTGGACTTCATCTTAGTGCTAAGAGAGCAAA
>LQNS02277100.1:9913414-9923676 GCA_001587735.2 Parhyale hawaiensis
AGAATTTAACGATTTGAATTTCGACCATCTTAAAGCCTCCCACCTGATGAGCTGAGGACAGCGAAACGTACGTCGTGGGTAACAGAATTTCTTCTTTGTGCTTCTCATCGCATTCTTCAATAAAGTTATTATACAAATAATTAGAATAAACATAACAAGTTCAGTTCTCTCCACTCACACATAATTTCCTGCACGCTTTCAAAAATATTTTGGCTACTGAATGAAAGCTTTTTTTTTTTGTAGGTAAATCTTGGCTAAATTACCAAGCTGGTGAAGAATATCAGTAAAGTTACTGTAAAAAACAAGAATCGGGCAATTGCCTCTGTACACAATTTCCTCCAGAGCAGCTCGAAGGCCTCTCGCTCTCCCCTCCGCCGCACCGGCCAGCGGTCAGGTTTCTTATTCCAAACCCAATGAGAAAATATGAATAGAAATTGCGTCTTAGGGACGTGGTGCTGATGAGGCCGGTGTGGAGATGGTGGTGAGACGGTGTGATGATGGAGGCTGTGATGCACATCGGCTTGTGGCGAGGAATCATCATGGTGATGGGGCTGTGATTCACATTGGCCTGTGATGATGTGACTCCGTGAAGGCGATGGGGGACCGAATTGCACAGCGACTTGTGGAGAGACGATGTTACTCTTCAGGGTACGAAACACATCGGCTTGTGGTGGAACAGCTATGTGATGTGAGGCACATCAGGGCATGAATGAGGGAGATGGTGGAGAGAGGATTCAAGTGAATAATAATAATAATAATAACAATTTATTGGAATAATTGTGCACAATCATACAATATAACATTGCAAAATGAAAATTTACCTTCACTTTTGTAACGTTGAGTGAATTCTAGCACATCGCTGGCTATACTTTAACTATTGGGGTAAGCTAATGTATTCACACTCGTTAGTAAAACTTTTACAATAGTCAAGCATACCTGAGCAACACAATGGAACTCGCACACTATTGAATATAGTGGACGATTTTTCTATTGAATAGTTCAAGCATCTGTTAACGCAACAGTGGCAATCCAACAGAGAAAGAAAAAAAAAACGGGAATTTATTACATATTTATTAGTATTTCAGAGAGTGTTGCAGGTGAGTCACTGACGATAGTGCCGATGAAGTTATTCTGGTCTTCTTAAACCATTAATTTTTTTTCCAGTTTTGACAAAAAAAAAAAAAACAAGTTGCTTTACAGGAATTGATAGTGCAGCAGTTTACAGCAATTTTGCCTGAAATTTTATCCTGTCGATAATTGAACTTTTGCTATTGCATTATGGATTTTGATTTTTAAATTTTTGTCAGTTTTTCAGAATCTCCAGTTCCTCCTGCGCTCTAGATGAGTTGTCCTAATAGTAGGATTGCAGGCAGTAATCCTCATAAAATTCACAATTATTTTCGAGAATTTTTTGAGGCCATAAGCCTCATCTATTATCTCTTCTGTATCTAAACATGACATTTTTTTTCATTACACTGCGCATTAGACGCTTCGCGTTCACATCTTCCCTAATGATTTGCGAAGATGCAGCGTTTGTCTTATGTGTTCTCCATTTGTAACTAAAGAACTCTTTTCCTTATTTTGGGCATCAAATGTTTCAAGCACACATTGTTCAGAAGGAGAGCTAGTTAAGAGACTACTTTCCTTCCAGAACAGCTTTAGGGGCGGCAGTAATCTCTGCGAAACATCTGAGTGAAAATGCCAAGAAAGTTGCGCATAACTTTTATTTCGTGGCGAATCTTTGACCCTCGGCCGTAGCGACCCTCCTCCCTACAACGGATTTATTCCCCTCTGCAAACAATAAAAAAATATTTGACCCTCTTGGTGTGCCATCAAGCATCTATTTGCCCGGGAGCGCCTCTCAAAATATGCATATAACCAAACAAAATAGAGCCAATAATGCTGCCGGCCCGGGTGAGGTCGCAGACGCCGGTTGCCGGCCACCATCAAAATTTTGAAAAATCGTGGCTTCGATTTTGACTCGCGCGGGCGGGTAAAGTTACGGTGGCCTCCATAATTTGCTAAGGTATTTGTACTTCCAAGCTATTTGAATCATTTGGTACTGATTCCAAGAGGGGAAATTTCCAACAGGAATAGGAGCTAGTGATGGGGAATATAATTCCAAAATTTTGAGAAGACAGAAGCAGCTCCAGGCGCTGCCTTGCAAAGCGATTGCCTACTTTGTGATTTTTATTCCAAGGTAAACTGAGGAGCGTCTTCTGCAGCGAAAACTTCCATTTGTTGCACAATAAGAGGCAAAATAGAAGCAAAATAGGACAGGAAGCGTCAAAAAAGCATAGCCAATGCAAATGCAATAAAATTGCTGATCCGCTGTTGACTCAGATTTCGACTTCCTCAGGACTTTTATTTGATTTGAAGGAGCGGCAATTTTCTGCCGGACTTGAATACATTTGAATTTGAATGATAAGGTGTATTGACCGGAGCATTTGGGGAGCTCCATGCATGGTCCAGTGGCCGGAGCAAGAAAAAAAAAAAAATTGCCGAGTGGGTCCTTTGCTGAGTTCTGTCTCTAAAAACTGGAAATCCTCGGGGCAAATACAACATATAACTTAGAATTTGCTAAGCATTCCATCTCTGAGAACTTCAGATTTTAGAGCTGAGTTATAATCAAGGACCTTTCTTGGTTATTGCAAAATATGCATTTCTGAAAACTGCGTATCTTGAGAGTACAATCTATGGAACGTCGAAATAAATTTTTCAATGATTTTTTTTTCTATCCTTGAAACTATAAGCCACGCTTCTATAAATGAAATTCGCTATAAGGTCGTTGTGTAGCTGGCAATTTTCCGTTATTGTGGTCTGTCCGGAGCAACACTAATCGCTATTAATGATGGAATATTCTGCACTGTTAGGTGCTGCTCAAAAAATCAATTATTGAGTCATCCCGCAATTCTTAATGTTTTCAGATTTCGGCCACACAAATGCAAAGAACGACGCTTCCACAGTGAGGAAAAAAAAAAACTACAAGACGCGTTAGAAGTGATGCCGAGGTGCGTTATGGTACCGCGGAAAGGGATTTAGTATTGCATACTTGGAGTACCGGGGACAAATTTTTTGCCATATTACCGATTGATCGCATAAACGGATACCTCATTAATCGAAGATCGCCAGTATTGCTAACCTCTACAATTCTTAAACGTTGCAAACCTCAAGGCGAATTCACACTGCAGTCGTTTGACTCCATCAGAACCTGTCAAGCGTCCGAATCTTTCGTTGCTACCTTGTGGCGAAGAAAAAAAAGTGTCCAGCTTTTTGAGGCCTGGTTAACTTTAAAAAGATAATCCGAAACTTGACTAGTGATTTTTACTTAGGGCTCTTTTGAAAGTGTGGAGGGAGTCGATCTAAGCCGAGCGTACTTGAATTGGCGTGTCTGTAACTGTAGACTGGAAATTTGGTTTCATCACTTTGAACGCGTTGCAGGTGTTAGAAGCAACCGGATTATGTTCAGCAAACTGGAAACTCCATTTTATGAGGATGCCACACGCTAGACAAAAGAAAGAGAATCGCTATCTTTTCGTCCAAATGTGTTGATGTGCCGATTTAAATAGCACACACTTGCAAAGAATTTTGAGTTATAAATACGTCCAGATATAATGATATGTCCCAAGTCACGGTACTTATAGAGTAAACTGACCTGACGGTAAACATTTTTACACCATTTTTTGGCAGTCTCAAAGTTGTGTTTACAAGAGTTCAACATAACGTTCGGACGAAAATATGACGATACTCGTTCTTTTGACTAGCATGTGGCATTGGCATTACGGAGAAAGATTGAGTTCTTGGAAATCTCACGCTCGAGTACTCGATGAAGAGTAAACTCCTGAAACTCGATTCAACGCGTCGAAGCCGTGGCACTTGTATTATGTTACGGGCAAGTCAAGTGGGCGTGGCTTAGATCAGCTTTGTCAACACAATCGAACACGCCCTTAAAAGTCAGTTGACGTAAAGACTAACGGTTTAGATTAGATAGCTGGCAGTAGACGGACCAACACTGCCATTCTTAGAGAGCCGCCGGGACTTACGCTCCGGCCCTCTATGAGCTATTGCCATTATGTCAGCCCCATTCAGATGTCTGAGGGAGATGACATTGCAAAAGCGATTTATTGCTTCAGAGCCGCAAATTTTGGAGACGTTAAATTAGTTGTGACAGAAGAACAACTATCGATTAAGGAGACTTTCGAAGCCTTAACGGCTAAGAGTTTGTTTACTCTTGGAAGAGTTGTTCGTAATTAAGGAGGGTGTCTCTCGAAGTGTTTGTCCGGACGATTTTTAAACGAGTTGACTGTCTCAGAGGAGAGTCTATTCCAGATGTTTACAATAAAATACGGAAATAACTGTTGGCTTAAGGTAGTTCTACTAGCTTCATGATTAACGGTATAAACGTCTCTTTCAAAAAGTCCTGTAATAGGTAGGTCGTTGAAGCCATTCAGGTGCTTGAATGTTTCTATTAGTTGCACATTGAGTCGTCTTTGCTCGAAAGATATCTGTCCCGCTTCCTGAAGGCAACACCCGTATGTCTTATTTCCTAGCTGAGGTATTAATTTTGTTGATCTGCTTTGGTTTCTTTCCAAGTAATCGATATTTTGCTCTGATGTGATGACCAACATTAAAGAGTAATTCCCAATTTGGTAACACAAGTACTTTGTACAAGGGAATGATTATGTCCTTGGATTTGAACTCGAAATTCCTGGTAATGAATCCCAGTATTCTGCCTGTCATTTTCACATTCATGTCAATTTACTGTTCTGTAGTTTGTTTGTTATAATTATTCCCAAGTCACGTTGTTGGATGGCAGCTGTCAATTCTGTCCTGTTCATTTTCAATCGGGTTGAGGGGTTCTCCTGCCCTACTTTTATTACTTAACATTTGTCGACATTCAAGCTTATCTGCCACGTTGTGCTCCATTCCATGAGGTGGCCAAGGCCTTGCTGGAACTCAATTATTTTCTTGACAGAATGACATAGTTTAGTATCAAATTTATTGATTTTACTGTTGATATTAATATCGAGATCATTGATGTAAATTACGAACAGAGATAAGCTAAGCACGCTTCCTTGTGGAACGTGGAACCCCAGATGAGACCGATATCCAGTCGCTCGTCTCCCTTTGTAAGACGTCATTTGGTGGACACTTAGCCGTATTTTGCGAAGATTCAGAAATGCTTCTGAACACTTAAGTTGTTCTGTGTACTGGGAACAAAAGCGTATAGTGTGACTCCGGCCTTAGGAGTATCAGCGCAGAGGGTGCTTTAATTTTGTAAACTGATGCTTCGACTAGAAAAATCTTGATTTTGAGGATCAAGATTGTCTGTTGCNTTTTTGGGGGGGGGGGGGGGGGGGGGGCAGAAGCATGGAGCTCCTGGTTGAAGCATTTTCTTAAAAAATTAACCCAAGCTTCATTTAAAGAACTTTCCATGATTGGTAATTTCAAACTTTAGTGCATATCCCATTTCCCAGGTTTGATTTAAAATATTTATGATGCTTGAAAATTACAAGCGTTACGTATTTGTCAAGCTTGACAGTACCATCACGTAGTGTGTACTTAGTAAAGTTGATTGATTTCAAAACTCAATAATTGTATTCTTGAGTGAACTTCTGTATAAAATTTCGCTAACCATTTTGTAACCAAATTTTATGCAGAGTGGTTCAACTAGAGGGACTCAATGGGCAGGTCGTATTGTTCATGCATCGCTAAATCCAACACTAAACAGACTCTAAGCTCCAACGGTAAGCACAGAAAACAAACTTGTTCGTCGGTAGCGGTTGTGACTGTTGTACTCACTCATCAAACTTGGCTCATCAACGATCATACTGTCTCACGATCTTATTTTTTGAATTTTTGTATACGGTATAACAGTAATAGAAAATAACACCTGCATAACGCTAGAAACACCGACGGTCGTACATGTTGCGCTAAGTAATTTACAAATCTGTTTGTTAATACAAGAATAAGACCTGTATGAGACTTGAACCCTCCATGATCATACAAGTTACACATTATTTTATCAATCTCTTTATAAGTGATAACAACAAAAGTAAACTCTAATGATCACACACGTTGCACAATCTTGTTTTTACACTCTTTTGACAAAAGTAAATTTACATAATTCCTTTCTCACTAGTGCAATCACCTTCTTGGTTGAGATTTTCCTTTAGACATTCAAAAGTTTTTATTTTGCCATAACGGCAATAGCTCCTATATAGGGCCCGTGCATGAGTACCAATTTTCATTTGGGAGTCTGTCGGTCCATCTACTATTTACCTGCTATCGAATCTAATATAAGCTGCTATAATTTTGGAAGCGTATAAGTCCAACAATCAAGCTTGACACAAAATCGCGTACAAATCTATTGTCACTAGCGCTACCAAAAGACCTAAAATTGCATTTGGTTTACTCGCTACTAAATTGTATCCATCACTGTGAACCTCTTTAAAAAAAAAAAGAAATTGTTGCATTAATTATTTCTGACACAAGAACATGATTATCTATTGTTGTTTGATCTAAGCTACATTTCTCCTGCATGTTGCCATACATTGATTACTACCATTCAGAAAACTTACAAGCAAGAGATGAAACGCTAGTGCAAAACCAACTGCATGGTCATGAACGCTGCCTAACAGTAGAGTGGTCATGCATGTTACCTAATCTTGTTTATTTTTACCATTAAGTGTTTCTCTAATAAGATATGTAAGGTAAACGACTGCAGCTGTCATGTATGATAAACAATCTGAGGCTAAAAGACATACAACGAGAGTGATCGTGCATGTTACGAAATCTTGTATATTTTTACTATCAGGTGCATCTCTGAAAAGCTGCAGCTGTCACGCATGATACACGATCTTGTTTATCTATCGTTAAGACCATCACTATATAAGATCGGACGCTCTAAACAGAAGAGAGACCGCCATAAACAGCTGAGGAGTGTCCACTCTAGCGGCACCAGACATCTCGTTATCAAATTAAGAGTCTCATGAAGCCCGTCGTAACTTCAAGTATCGGCACCAAGCCAATTAGAGCAAATGTGCTATTAGAATTAAACACCAAACCCTCTTCCTGCACAAGCTGTCGCCGCCTGTGCAAACAAGTTCCTTCTAATAGGAAGTGCGAGTTCCTCAGACGAGCGTGTATGATTAGTGATTAAAATGATACCCTTCGTCTGAGTGCTACGTGTGAAAAATGATTAATTGGAGATGAGTTTTCGATTTGTAGGATGTGATGAGTTTTCCGAATCAATACCTAGGAGAAAGTTACTGCTTCAAAAGCGCTTAGTTAGTAGCGTTCACAAGAATTTTTAATAAACTGGAGATGAACTCCTTAATTCACAAGACTAACAGCTTTAATCAATGACTCTATTGAAATAAATATAGTAGAATAAACACACATATTAGGTGCACAGACGGACATGGCACAATTGAACAAGGCACATCTTATTACAAGAGTAAGATTAGACACAAAGATGAAGTAATACCATCATCACAAACTACACTGCATTACGGCCCATTGTTTGGTCCCTGTTTGGTAATATGTAGTATGCATTGCCTTCGGCTGTACATGTTAGATAGTTTGTAGCCAGGACCATTACAGAATACCTTGAGCGATGTGTTACCAGATTTTTTATCCTCATCTGGAGACTGAGAGCCCATTTCCTTGTCCTGACTTCGAGACAATCAGCATACTTTTGAGCAAATGTCATACTTGCCCTAGTTGACCTCGGCACATTTATCAGTGGGCAATATGTATCATCATAGGTTCCACGTAGGCCTCCAATAAACTTTTGCTGAAAGTTCGGCTAAAGTGAGTTACAGTACGGGCACATCATCTCACCGGTACAGAGACTACGAAATCTGAAAACACACACACTGGATGCATACTTACTGAAAATGCCAGATAAACCTGCTGTAAGCGGCTGCGTGAACTGTGGGGATAACTCGCTGTTAGACACCCCGCTGGTCACGGACTGCAGCATCGCCTCTGCACAATATTGGTGGCGTGCATAACGTGACCTGGACCTCGTCCGAAGTATCATCAAGGTATCAAGGTAGGTGAAGTAGGTACAGGGGATAGCAATCTCCAAAATAGCTGGTATATAAACTCTTCTGAGAAGTGACCAAGCATCCTGATTAGAATGGTGCCTAGTGCGTGGAGCTTTTTCGTGTTTCCATCTCTATAACATAGTAATCAAGAAATTTATTGGTGATATTCTAACAATGGTAAAAGAGATTGTTTGCATAAATGAGGTAGACACAATTAAGAAGAGTGACTTTATCGGTGGGCAGGTTACTTTTCTTAGGGTTAAATGTACCGACAGAGAGTTTCAACAGTATTATATTCAAAACACCATTTACTACTTCGTTCTGGCAAATTGAGAACAGTTTTTGCAGCTCATTGGAACGGGGAGAGGTAAGGACCATGTCATCAGCATAATCGAGCGAATTTACGTCTTTACCATTAATGTGACACCCTATTCATGCTGCGTTCATTTGGGTGTGGATACTGTCAGTGAAGATATTAAAGAGAATTGGGGAGAGTACGCCTCCTTGTCGAGTGCCTTTAGTCATATACCAAACGTTGATGACATTTCCGTTTCCTATTTCACAAAACATTTCTGACTTTCAAACTATTACATTAACGTCTTAACAATATAAGAGAGATTAATTTTGTTTCTCATGCATACACTTAAATAGAGAGTATCGGTGACCTCGGTCAAATAAACCCGTAGCATCGAGAAAGCACAGGTATATAGGAGAGCCAATGTCAATGAAATGATGGATGACCTATTTGAGTGAAAATATAGCGATTTCCGTTCCTTGTTGGACTCTGAAGCATCATTGATTATTTCCAGTTATCATGCACGGTGACATTCGTTTCTCAAGCACTAGCTGTACCAATTTCAACACAGACGTAGCTACTACTATAGAGCGATTATTGCTCCTATCAGTCACAGATTTTGCTGTTATTTACCTTTTGTTTTATTATAACCTTCATCAAGTCACCAGGGAGGGAAACCAAAGTAATGCACCCCGTGATGAAAATTACGAGGAGCGTTAGCTACTAGCCTGGGGCTATAGTTATAGGCTTCAGATAGATAGATAATAAAATTATATTCAGCGCCGGACGCTTTGTTATTCTTCAGCCTTTCTTGTGCTTGGCAAATCTCGACTTCAGAGACGGTGCAGTTTTCACTGGAGGATGCCAGATAATCAAGGATGTCGTCAGTATAACCTTTACGATTTTCATCTGCAAAGCTGTTCATAATACGGGAATAATGGGTTTTCAAGAAATCGCTAATCAGATTCCCCATCACTCCATTCACTAACTGTGCAAGGATGTGGAACTTTGTGGTATTAAGTTGTATTACTGGACGCGTAGCTAGTTTAGAGGAAAAGTTATACTTATAAGTGAGAAAAAATCAATTTACAACTTAGAACTTTCAAGTTTCTTAATCACCTTCTTCAATAAGATTACTATAACGGGGATAAGTAGTTTAGTAGAATGAGTTACTAAATTTGTGTCACATTTTCTAATTCTTCAGGTAGAATCTGTTATGACTGTTCAAGACTCATTTTCTGCATTAAATACATTTCTTCCGAAGTTATTAATCGAGGAGCAACTATAGAATAAGTTGGGAATTAATAGAGAACTCATTAGATGCATTAGTTTTTTCATCACTGGCACCTCAGCATTGACGCTATGGTATATCTCGTTAAATATAGGTACACAATAACCCTGAATCGGGGGGAGGGCAATATTTATATAAAGACAGCACTATGCAAATAGTAATACGATGATCATTTGCCCGTAAAAAGTTAATACTACATGCTTTGGAGATGCATCATATCTTTCTATTAGATACTTACCTGGGACTATATCACACAAAAAAAAAAAACACGACAGAGCACCTTATGCCACATCATCATGGGCAACACCACACACCACACAACACCACACTACACCACTCAACCCTATACCACACAACACAACCCCTCACCACACTCTACCACACCACACAACACAACATCACACCACACAATACCACACAGCCACACACCTCACAACAACACACCACACAACCCCACACAACACCACACAACACCACACCACACAACCCCACACCACACAACACCACACCAGCGACACAAAGGGTCCAACATTTGCATCAATTGAAGCTGCATAATTGGAGCCTCGGACAATTGCAAGACGCGTCGTCTGCCTGCCTCTTGACTGACCACTTGGCTGGCCTC
>LQNS02277100.1:9940189-9973215 GCA_001587735.2 Parhyale hawaiensis
AAAGTTGAGTACCTTGGAATCTTTTTCTTCAGTATTAGATAGGGGAAAAATGAGGAAGCCAGCGGGGTTTTCCTGAAGGGCTAACTTACTGCCGTCATTTATCGCACACGTGCACCAGTTATTAATAACCCAATATGCCGTCATTTACAATGACGGCTCGGGACACTAGTTATATATATATTTCAGAGAGATATCGTCATCAGAGTTATCATTGATAGTTCGTTTGCATTATATTTATCACTATATAGTTTTCAAAGAAACATCTACTCTCATTATGTTATGTAGCTTCATCGTCCACTTATACCCTTCACTTATTTTACTATACACTTTTTCTAAGAAAACATAACTCTCATCTTACTACGTATCATCATTACCACTATTACCAACATCCCTACAGTCAAGTATTTATTCATGGCTTTATTAATATTACCATTTCAGAAATGTTGATCCCCACGATAAAGTATAAACATTTTCATATTGTAGGATTCAGGATTCAGTATTAGGCAGTATGAAGTTAGCTTATGTACTGAGGTTTGTGTATCTGGGTTATCTTATTAATGAAAAATTTGATAATGGCGCAGACGTAGCTCAGCAGCTCAGGTATTTACATGCCATCTGATATTAAGGTAGTTTTATACCTCCTTCCTAAATGTCAAGATTCAACTATTCAAAACTGGTTGCTATCGAATGTACTTATTGTAACTCTACGGGCTAAATTCACGAAACAGGCCCTCAGCAAGTGGCGTGTAGCTTGCTATGATATATTTCGGCGATTGGTTGGCGTTCCCAGAAACACAGGAGCTAGTGCAGTCTTAGCCCCGAATGATGTAAAATGCCTCAATATTCTTACTCGAAAATGTGCATATAGCTTGCAGATGAGAGTGGAAAATTAAGATAACTTGTTGCTGCAAGGCATTTGCTCTGACCCACACTCTCAGAGTTTGGCGCTCAGGCAGCGGTGGATTAGTTTTCTGTATGTGGGCGACCCTAAGCCTAGTGACACCTCATCTCCCGGTGACTACGAGTGAAAAAATTGCTGATGTTATAAATTTTCGAGCGTCAATAGTTTTCCATCCCCGGTGGGGGCTCGAATTCTCTCCGTCTCGTTAATGAGCGAGTCAGCAGCCTTGGCACCGAGCCACTGAGCGAAACAGACATTGATAATTGAAGTTCAGGGTAAGCTAAAGCTAATTGTATTAGGGCGATTTCATGAGAGACATAGAGGCAATTTAGGGCGTGTTCGACTGGGACTGAAAAGTCGATCTAAGCCAAGCTCACTTCACTTAACTCGTCCGAGACCGCAGACAGGTGCCCTGGCTTCGACCCGTTTATTGATGTTTCAGGCGTTGAATCAAAATTGTTCATCTTCTAGACTTCAATATTATTTCGTAAAATGGAAATTCCAGTCGGTTCAACAGAACTGGATTACTTCTAAGAACTACAACGTCACCAAGTAAAAGTTCCTGTCTGCAGATCCAGACAAGTTGGGTCGAGTCGACGTGGCTTAGATCGACTTTGACGACCCAATCGAACACACCTTTAGAGTTTGGTTTCGAGACCAGTCAGGGACTGTAAGGTCTAGTAACTATATTTTAGTTCATCTAGGTTGTGGTACCATGTTGCACTATTACTCAGTGTATACATTCATTCAAAAATTTATTACGGGAGAATAGATAAAAATAAAAAATCAAACGGAACATTTTTACGTCCCTTACGACAAGTTTGATTTTTTTTGCTTTTTCCCCTGTAATAAATTTTTGACCAAATGTATACACTGCGTAATATCACCCCATGGTATCTCAAGTTGTATGAACCAAAAGCTAGATACCTCGTCTTACAGTTCCTAACAAGTCTATAAGAATTGATCTCTAATTGTCTCATACGATCCACAAGGAATTGCTCATTAGGTTATTTCCAAGAAATTGTGTAAAAGGGTACAAGGTTCCAATATATGGACACCAAATTCTACATGTTTTACTGATGAGTTTACTAATCGATTGTCGTAATTTTTTCGTATGCCATGCGCTCACAAAATGTGCTGCTATTATTTCTTGTCATTTTTTATCAACTTATGTAGCATACAATAATTAAGTTCACCGTCTTTACCGCTGAAAAAGAAGAAAACTATATATACATCTGAATTTTGTTGCTGCCTGGCATTCTTTTCTCTTCTATAAGCTAGAAAATAAATTATTTACATAATATTAAAATATGCATTTGCGATTTCTCCTAATGTCGTTTGGCATCTTGAGAAAAAATAAAGGAAAATGAATTCCGGTCTCATGATATATAATAATTATACATATAACATGTCTATATGTATGTACATTTATTACTATGTCCACTGGCTACTCTACAGTAGGAAGCAAGAAAACCAGCAGAACCTCAGAGCCCGACACATTGCATAACGTTCTGCAACCAAACTCGAAACGGACACAAGGAGCTTTAATAAAGAGAGGGAGCCTTGCTGCCTTGAATTGGACCAGCAAGTGTTCCAACCTTTCCGGTGTGGCTGTGACGCGCTGTATTGGGATAGTATTATTGTTTGAATAAATTCCTACGGGAAAATATCAGATCAGCAATGAAAGTGAGCGCCTCTGGCACCCGGCGACTGCAACGAACGAACGAACCAACACACATTAATCTCATTGGTGGATATGACGCGGTAGAAACAAACAAACTGGAGTACTTATATGCGATTGGTGCGTACGGCGACTGGCAGCAGCCACACCGGAAAGCCACACCTGAAACTTGTGCTTCACAGACCTGGCTCCCGCCTACATATTAACTGGGCACGGACTGCCGACACACATCATGCCGTCTCTAATACGTCCCCACTTCACTTCCCATCAGTAAAGTCCTCAGAATACTGGATGATAATCAACGTCTTCACATATGCAACAAGTTTTAATTTTTCCGTATTAAGAAAGAATGAATTTAATTCAGCTCAAAAAAAAAACGTTTATGGGAGAAATAACATCTAGATTGTGTATATATATTTTTTCACGAAAACAGAAAAGAAACTGCAATTTTACCAGCCCCAGCCCCATTTTGGCGTTTTGAAGTACATTAGATGTTTAATAAGTAGAAAACTAAAGGTTTACGATTGTTGCGTGAATGGAGGCTGCACCTGGAGGAAATACTGACCACCAGCGGGGACCCGTAGAATTTCCAGAGAAAACAAATTTTGTTTGTCGCCGATACCGGGAACCGTATCATGGCTACGAAGAGAAGAAATATATTCCACATCAGTCAACGCATCCGTAACCCGCGAGGAGTAGCAGCCTGGCAGCGACCATCGTTGTTCTTGAACCTGTACCGTATCAAAGATATACGAATTTCCCCCTATCTATAATATTGAAAGCGTAACGAGTAGGCGGGCCCTTGGATGCAAGGAGGTATAATAGACAGAAATAGCAACTCTACGGAGATAGGAAGGTGAACGTTCCAGCAAGACTGAAGTTTGACTGACACGCTGATTGGCTGCTGAAATGGCAGGGAGCCTGTGATTAGCAGATTGGCTGGAAACGATGGCAGGAATTCTGTGATTGGTGGGGAGAAAGCAGCCACTAACAATGAGTACGGCGAAATGTGGCTGTGTTCCACGTTCTATGAAACCTTCTAGATTGGATAGGCGTGTGAACTCATGGAACCGCATGCAGAATAATATTGAAGATAATTCCGAAATGAAATCTACTGTTCGACTCGGTACTCAGCTCTGCTATGCTGAACGACGTTTCAAAATAATGCTATGCCTAAGGGGAAGGAAAAGTCTTCTTTGGCTGTTCGCTAAATGCTACACAAACCTATTAACTATTAGTAAAGCAAGTAATTTCAAACGAAATTTGAATGGAACGATATTTTAAATTAAATTAGTCAATGAACGAAAATTGTAATTGCGCAACGCCATTCTGCAGTCTTATTCAATCTTATGCTTGTTTTCATTATGATTTGCAATACGGCCTTTCTACTTTCATTGCTTATTAGTAGTTTTGTAACCTTCCACCTACCGTGTGACTTGCAGCTTTCTTTAATATTTAGGTTACTTTGCGCTCAGGCCTTCAGAAAATTTTCTTGACTGTTTGTCGACTGCTCTTCCTTTGGTTTTCCCTAACGAGTTAGTTACACACAAGGAGAAATTCTAGCGGCTTAGTTTTGTTTTACGATTAGGTTACGGTATCCTTAGCGACCTGTTCAGGATGTTTTTACAACAGTCTTTACCCCGCTCTCCCTTTCTTTTCTAAAGTGCTGTTCACATGCGAGGTGAAATTTCTCTTTTTCCACTTTTTGCAGGAGTGGAACCCCATCCGAGCTCTCAGAATAAGATTCTGGATGTTTGCTGCTTACGTATTTAAGGAATTCGTTGTGCCATATTTTATTATAACGACTATATACTCAGTCGAGCTTGCTCTTTGGGCACTGAGAGGGGCTGTTTGGCCCACAAGAATAGAGCTGCCTGAAAACCTGTCAGGACTGTATTCGTTATCTTCTTGGTCCCCTACTGCTCTATATGAGACCATGCAACTCATTACGCCCATCGTTTCTGATGGTTATAAGAAATGAAATATAAGACTGAGCAAAGTATAATGTTGCCCAGCAAATATAAACGTAATAGAAAAGATTAAACTAGGGAATTGAGTGGTGTTACTCTCTATTAGGCTTTGCAACTGTTAACTCCCATCGTTCCGGATGGTTATAAGAAATGAAACAAATAGTGAAAGCTTTTCCTTATTTCGTAATCTGATGCAGATAACTTTTTTTTATCGGTTCACATCTTTGAAGCCCACAATGTTTCTAACAGCGAGCGGAAATGTAAACTACGACCAGGACTTTTTTTTACTTACCAGCACAGAAGTAGAAGTAGTATTAAATTTTTGCGCGTTTCGTAGTTGTCCTTGTGTCTGATGACGATTATTTATTATTATTATTAAATCACACCAGACTGGCGACGTAGTCAGGGAGAAACTCTATGAGATATAAGCAACAGTAATGGACGAGGCAAAGAGGATGTCACACTATGAAATTATTAAGCAGTTGCCATAATTATACGTCCTTTCAGACGTATATAAGAAATACCAATAAAATAAAATTTGAAAACCTCTGCTCAGGACTGTGCAGTAGTATAAAAGTTTCACAACTGGGATGTGATATTTTGTTTTGTTTCTTCTTCTCGATGGTCAGAAGAAATAAATCGTGCTAATAAAAAGTTCCATGTTTACAAGTATGTTACTTCAGTTATATGTACATTACAGTATGAAAATTTATGTCTTGTAAATGATAATCTTCATTGTTTCGGAATGAAACGAGCAATTACAAGTTATACTGTATATATACCAGATTGCTAGTTAATTCAGAGATGCGTGTGCTTATAAAGTAATAAAGGCTATCTGAGTTGGAATGCAGCCTTAGTTAAAAAGATTTATTTACTACTTGATGATAATCAAAAGTATTTATAAGATTAAGTGCCAAAATAATTCAAGGTTTAGCTGTTGGTGTAGTTGAACATGATAACGCGTCATAATATGAGCTGAGACAATACTCAACTGTCTAGTGTCTAGCGTCCGAAAGAAAATTCAGTTACCTCTAAAATGCTATTACTTATTGAAAATTGACCTTTAGTGTAGACAGTATGCTGCTATTTGAAGACTACGTAAATTTGCCTAGAGCTTCAAATAATCGTCATTTTGAAGGTGTTAAGGCCGTTTCACACGACAGCCTTTCAGCATTGTCGCAGCCACTCACACGCCCGAATGCTTCGTGGCTTCTTTGTAAACAGCAGAGAAAAACTAATTTTTGCCAGTTCCATTTCCTTCACACTTCAACACATTTAGTTATTTAAAAAAAGGAACATTTGTATCTTACTCGCTGTAGACTTTCTGTGTATGATAGTTAATATGTACTTTTGCTTTAATTTAGAACATATGCTTTCCACGCGCAGAGGGGCTATAAATTTGAATGGTGTCATCTATGCATATTCGTATATGAAGACAACCAATATACATTTATATATATACACGATCCTAATTATCATAAGTATTTAAAATATTATCTATGTTATTATTCTGTTTTTGGTTCCGTCCATCTGTCCATCGTTCGTAGGATGAAAACCTTTGCCGTGGCTTTCCGATGATCCTGTGCTCCGCTAGGTCAGTTTCTCGGAGTATGTATAAATGGAGACGCCGTAATTACCTGACAATAAAACACATTATTTCGTGCATGAACTGGCTGGTGGTACACGCTGGCTAAAATGGCTTACGTTCCAGCCTCAGATTAAACAAGTGTCGCGAATATATTCACTCAGAGGCCAATACTTGTTTTATTTTAGTCAAAATACGTACTCCACCAGTCAGTTAGCAGCTGCCAGCAAGAGCGGGTAACTGGTTGATACATGGTAACGTAGATCTATTGTGTAGCTTCTATCTATACTTACTCAAAGGATGTTATGTTGTCAGCAGAACCTTATTGGTTAAAAACTACTGCAAAAGTTTAATTCTTGGGAAAACTGTAGGGAAAACTAGGGAAATGTGACAATACCGACAATTGCGGCTCTGTAGCACCTTGGAATGAGTGTGCCATAAGACATACGAACAGTTTAAAGAAAACACGAAATTTGTTGTCGGTTATTATAACCATGTACTGTTAACTGAAATAATAAAGTATTATAAAATAGATGCCATACATGTTTGATATATATATATATATATTTGCACTGCCATGTGAGTTGCTCGCTCAATGGAAATTCACAAATATTGTAGAGGTGGGCACTTATGACCATATTTGCGCTTCCGTGGCATACAGTCACAGTATTAGCTAAGCCCGTTATGGCTGAAGGGTGATGATGCCTACTTCACTGATTCCCACGATATCGGGTGTTCTGCAACTAACCGAGGAAAGGAAGTCTCGCTCTGCCTTGCATTGCAGTGTCAACATTTCTCTATCGTTCGCAGCACACTAGGTGGGGCACTGCTTCACTCAGAAATGAGAGGGGCGCAGTTTTTGAGAGCCGTTCGTCAATAACACAATTAATCAAACATTCTGTGGTCGGCTGCATGATGCATTTATCCACAACAGGAACCATGGCATGATGGTTTTCTGGTTGTTTTACGGTAAAAGTGATTTTACCGCTGCATTTAACAGCAAGCAATAAGCTACAAACATGGATTTTCTGCGGGGTGTTTTTTTTTTTTTCATACAGCCGTACCACACGGCGTAGCTATGTCCGTGAGTGCTCATCTCTACATTTTTACAATACAACTAAGAATATTGCTTTTTGTATAATCACTGTAAGTTGTTATTTATTTAAGCGTGTATTGATTTAATTATTTATCTAAGGCTTCTAGTAATTTATGAAAGTAGTGTTGCACTGATGATAAGAGGAAGTAAAGAGTGGTTTCCTGCAGAGGAATAGCGGGTTTACTAAATAGGTTCTCCACGATGATTTTTTTTACGCGTTTGTCACTAAATGGTATACACCTGATTAATATGTCAGTTGGAATGTTTGTTGTGAATATTCAGTAACTAGTGCAGTGATTCTTTCATATATGTTTAATCTACCGACCTAAGTACAGAGGAGTTCAAAACCTTAGGTATTGGCACCCTATGAGAGAGCGAGATGACCTTGCAGAGAGTGAAAAAAAGCGTTTATAAAATAAATTTGAGTAAATCAAATTGATGGGCATATTCAGTTAAATTTCATGCATTATCATCATATGAGTTATTAATTTTGTAGAGGAAGCGAAATTATATTAAAAATATTCTAGGGGTGCCAGCCATAGAAAAGGGTGGGAACCGCTGGTATAAGCTATTGAAGCATCTTTGGCATCCACACTTATTGCATTAGTCAAAGACCGTGAAACACTTTAAATTAACCTTGTCTTAACCCTATTCCCACCAGTCTGTATTATTTACTGCATGAGCTTATTGTATTCCTGTGGGGAAAAAGTCTTCGTAGCGAGACAGTATAGCCTGGCACAGATAGGGTTACACAGACTATGCATTTTCGCTAGAGGTTATTTTCTGTGGGCATACAATTGGGTAAAAATCTTTTGTACCTCAATAACACAGTTTGGGATAAATAATATTAGGTGCTGCTGTTTTACACTATGTTTGTAATCTACCATACTTAATATTTCATGTGTGCTGTTTGCTTGAATTTACTCCTATGTACTCTACCATAACTGATGTTTTTGACTTTTTGTGCACTAGATACCTGCGCTACACATTTGTTTATTTATTTTTAGACTATAAGACTATGTTTCAAGTACCGCTACCGGTGGGTAAAATACAGGGTGTTAGAAAACGCTGTTTCATTTAAGAACAAATAATGCAACACAAATAGTAATTGATATTTTTTATGAATATATATAAATAAAAATAAATTTTGTTCAAGTCCCAAAATCGGATTTAAAAAATTTTCTTGGAGAGATATTTATTTTGACGCTTTTAGTGTGGAATAAACCGCTCTGAAACTATAACTTCGAGCGAAGTTGTGTATAATACTTTGCAAAGTGACAGTATTAAATTTGAATGAAAGTTTACTCTAAAAGTAACGCGCTTTGCAGTCTTCTATCGGATTCAGGGCAGTTTTCGTGTTGCATGAGGTCGCCAAGGTATGCGTTTCATTTCGGAACACGGGAATGTGGGCTTGTTTGTACTTAGCACGTTTCTTAGTGCTGAAGCCCTACTAGGCACGTGCAACTGGAGTAGTCTCTCTATGTAAAAGATAGTATAGCCAGGAGTATTAATTTCTGACTTAAATATTACTTTCAGACCATTTTCTACTCATTTTATACGTAGTTACTGTTATATGTACCGCATCAGCCTGCAATCATCAGGAGGCACGAAAAAAAAATGGAAAAAGAAGAATAATATCAGTACAAGCGAAGGATTTCCTGCATTCTCATGAATGTACGGCTTAAGTCATTTAATTAAATGCGTGATTTGTGCCTATGAACTATTTTTGTGTGATTATTTATGTACGTAATAACACATACTATATTTTTTTTTTGTTTACCTGACAATGACAGTGACTGTATTTATATGAGACTGAGAGACACATGACTTTTATTCTATCCTATAAAAGAGCTGTTATTCCCTAGTTATTAGAATATTGGCCTTGATCAGAGAGTAGTGGGCCAATTTGAAATGCATAAACCGGGTTACTTCAGTATTGGCCATCTTAAAGGAGTACAGTATATGCCCAAATAATGAAGCATAAGGGAAGTTAGCGTCGGCCTAGTTAGTATAGTATAGGCCCAGTTAATAGTTTATGCCTGCCAAGTATAGCATAAGGGCAGCTACTAGAGCATATGCCCAATTAGTGGATTATAGGTCTCAATAAAATTAAAAACGCCTAGGACTCGTTCAACGAGTACATGTCTAGTTAATATGTAGAGCACAGTCCGAGCTAAGAGAGTTCATAGGTTGCCCCAGCTAATAAAGTATTGGTCTTCTTAGTAGAAAATAGGCCAACATAGTAGAATGTAGGCCAAGTTGGTGAGGCATAGTCCTAGTCAATAGAGTATATGATCCTGGTTTGGATTTGAAGAATTGGTTTATTTAGTAGCGTATTGATTCAGGTAGATGAAAATATTACCACTTACCATTTCAATAGATTATAGACCCAGCTAGCCGAAGCGCTTGCCTGCTCAATACACTATAATAGTCAGTTCGTTGCTGCTTATGTATCTATAGTTACTGTAGCTGATATCTATTACAATAGATGCTTGTACAAACACATACATATTATTGAGACAATCCTGCCATTACAAATGGCACATGTAATAGGTAAATAGATTAAAACTCAAATAGCTACGACTTCCAACTGCTGACACACTGTACTGAGAAGACTGACGAACATCTGGACTGCAGACTGTTCGTGCAGACTGACGGCAGGACTGGTTGAAGACCAAGAGGTAGGTCTCTATAAATTTACTGTAATTATACTTTTGGTGGTTTGAGGATATTAACTGGGAATTGCTACACGTTCCAAGTCAGAATATCTGCAGTTCTCAGATGAACTGGAGCATTCCTGCTGGCGTTACAGCAGTGTAATGATAGTGGCCAGCTAATATTGCATTGCGAAGAATTACACATATTCTGGAATTTTGAAGCATCTCATACTGCTTTGGGAACTGGGCCACATAATATAAGGGAAATGACTTCGTGACAGTGACTAAGAGATGGGATTTTACCTTCTCATCTACAGAGGCTTAAAACTGGTGATAAATAATTTTAAAACATGAAGTCTATTTGACATCAACTGAAGTTCAGTTTAGAGCAGCTAACTTGAAGCTTTGACCGAACTGATACTCAGATTAATGCAGCTGGTAATTCCTTTTAACACGTCTGCGAATAATGGAATACAGTAATGTTGCATTTATAGCAACTAACTTTTGCTTAAAACACAAGAGGTATGGCGTAAATTTACTGATATTTAATTTTTATCGACTATAGATGTAATTCAAAAACACTTTGGTATAAATTAAAATCTTTATGATGAATTTAAAACAACCAAACTCTAACGCAAAATCAATTCAATTTCAATGCTCTAACAAATGAACGTTAAATGGAAAACAATTAAGGCACGTTTCCTATAAATTGACTGATAATATATTAATCACAAATGACTATAACATAAAATCGGTAATGTTTGTCAGTGGGCATTGATTTTTCATTTTTAGAGCCGATGAATTTTGCGTAACACTAAATGAAAATCACGAATTTTCCCATGAATATATCAAAATGTGTATTATAATATTTTGCACTGTTTCAAACAAGGCGAATTTCACTCAGCAACCAATTGAAAACCATGTGCTATTCATTTTCAAATCAGTAATGTCTATACTTTACGTTAAAGCTGATTTAGGAAGAGACAAATATTACCTGATCAATAAATAGCCTACAAATCAATAGCTAGTATGTATCATCAGGTAGCTAATGGTTTTTATTAGAAGAAATGCATTTCGCTGAATATGTTGAACAATCGAAGGGGTTCTTTTCAATAAGTTCAAAATTACTTCAGAATACTTTTAATTTAGATGCGGATAACATGAATTTACGTAGAAGCAAAATGATTAAACATTAATCATTTCATGACTGTATCAGATTCACACTGTCCAGGATCGTTGCGACTGTTTTGATTTTATCCTGCTTATTCCACTACGATGGTGTAGTATTACGTTATTTACGCTTTAGATTTGCAATATATCTGATATTATTGAAAACTTTTTGCGATCAAGAACTAAGACGGTACTGAACTTGACAAATGTTTAGATGAAGTTCTAATTATATTCCTATCCACTGTTTTTTATTGCCTTAATTATTTTTTCAAATTGATGGCCATTAATTTTGAATTCGTGTACTATTTACGGATGCTTTAATTTTCTTGCAGATTATAACATCATTATTAAGTTAATACTTTTTCAATTCCTTGCAGGTTGTAACATTACAGTAGGTACTTACAAAAAACTAAACTTTCTGTAATACAGGTGCATGCGTCTACCATTTTTTTTGGTTGAAGTTTCATTGAAATGTTAGAATTGTTTTTCTTGTTTGGAATAGTTTGCTTCTCACCTAATTTTTTTGTAACTGTTACAGATCGAATACGACCTGATTGCTATACCTGGTGAGGTGCTGAGGAGGGAAGTGCGACAGACTGGCCACAACTACGGACCATTTGAACAGACGTAAGATTTCTAAAATTATATTTTTAATAGTTACAGTATTATCGAGGGGATTTCACAACCCAATTGTGGATCGGCTGAGCAATGTTTAGCTCTACGCTCTAGCGCTGGGTTGCATCCCACAACCTAAGCTCTTAGAGCACTTTGCGAATGATGTACGCTGTTCCATGCAAGCAGAGCGCTTTTCTGGAGGGTTCCTGGATGGAGATGGCCGCATTATAGCTCTCGCACTACAGTCTTGAGATTCCTGGACATAGCCCCTAGAGCGCCGATGACCCCTGGGACGACGTCCGCCTTCATTTGCCACAGTCGTTGAAGTTCGATGGCAAGGTCTCGGTACTTTTCCTTCTTCTCCGCTTCTTTGTCAACGATTCTGGAGTGGAAGGGGATTGAAATGTCGATCAGTTTGGCCGACTTTTCCTGTTTGTCTTTTACAACGATGTCCGGTCGGTTGGCGTGAGGTTCACAGTATTATTATTAATAACAAAAATGCTAAAATTGATAAACAAAATAATTATTATTATCTGATAATGATACGAACTGCTAAAAAATGTCAAAGTGGCTGTTATCGCAACTTCATTTATGAAGCTACTGGCAGCAAATTGGTCGGCTATTTCCCATTGCCTACTGTACAATAATATAATAAGTACTATCTACTAAAATCAGCATGATATTGTCGGACAAACTAGCATTACAATGCGTTTACTGAAATTTATTCGTAATTTTTGGTAACTAGAGAACAAAGTGAACTAGATACTCCTTACATCCGAGGGGTTGCGAGTTGAAAGTTCATCGCTTCGGTTGTTATTCCTTCCTGCTGTTGTCTTCACAATACATGATGTCTACATACTGAGTAGAAAATTTTATAGAATCTGTCACATCACAAAATTGTACCAAGTTACGCATATTTTCGTTCCAATCTTTCTATTAAATAGTATATCTTGTTCTTCTATAATTTTATCTACGTAACTGAAGCGTAAAGGAGATCTAAACAAATCAAGATTTAAAGATAGCACCAGCTCAAATCTACTACTTGTCATATCTATTTCTTAAATTATACTACCAAGCTGGTCTGTCCAGACACTCACTGTAGTTGGTCAGTTTATCAAATAAAATAGTGGCTTATGAAGAGCTTTCCAACTTCACGGATTACTGTCACCAATGCCATCATACTTTACTATATTTGTCAGTTTCTTCTTTAAAAACTGATATACTTTCTTATAATGTTTATGTACTAGCGTTGAGGAGCAAATTAAAACGTGAGAACTAGGTATCGTTTTTATTGAAATATTATATAATGTTATCCTCAACTTATTTCACACATAACGAAGTAAAGACAATAATCATTTTTAACCGTTGTGCTAATATCTTCCTTTGGAATTGAGCGCTGTTAAAATCCTAGACTACAACGAGCCACAAAATCGGTCAGACGAGCCTTAGTGTTAATGGCGCATTTTCTTTTTTATTTCTTTACTTCACTTCTGCCCTTAAGAATACAGTCTGCTTGTAGAGTTGGTTCCCAAAGAATTCCAGACTGGATGATATAATCGAATTACAGTATGTAGACCACCTTCAAAATTAATTGTATGTTTTCTTCCGTTATCTCCCGTTTTTTTTAATACTATCTAACAGCTGACTTCACTCTTTTATAAATTCCAAAATTCCAGATTGAAAGAAACTTTCGAAATTGCACGGACTAACTTCATGCAGAATTAACTTCCATTTTCTTTTATTTACCTAAATGTTTTCTTATGCTTGCTGCAGACGATAACTATTTGTCTTACGTTTTCACTTCAACGCCTTCGAAGTATTCGTACTGTCGTGGCAAACACCACTGTGTGTCTACCAAAAGTTTCGAAAGAATGTTTAGGTGCCGCCATATCCGTTGGCCTGGAAAGTGTCACTAGTGCAGCGTCTCGTGTCCTTTCAAATTCTTAGTGAATGTCGTCTCAGAAAGCAGTTATTATTATTATTATTGTTAAATCACACCCGACTGGCGATGTGGGAACGTAGAAACTCCATAAGGTTAACAAACCCCCATGCAACCAGCCCAGCGGGTGAAGAAAACAAAATAATAATAAAAAAAGATCCGAGATCACAGAATAGCTCTGTGTACAGATCGTTTAAAGCTGCCAATACCCGCACCAGCAAAAACAGAGCCATCAAGACCATTCCAAATGCTCGTATTAGTTGTGTATGCAGATACAGCAACGCTTTCGAACGCTTTGACGTGAAAACACGGGCCAACTAGACTATCGTCTGCTGCGGGCTTACGCAGCACAATTGGTTTATCAAGTAGACTATTTTAAATATTCCAGATTGGATTAGGTCATGAAATGACAGTAACTTCAATAATTACGACACATTTTCTTGTTTGACCTATTTTTTCCTCAAAATAATAGAAACTACCAGCTGACGTCGTTGCTTTAAAATTTCAGGCTGGAAGATGCCATAAGGAAGAAGTCTCTGGTTAATGCAGCCAATAGGGACGATGAGACCGCCACCAACGACAACACCGTGGAACCCGAAAATTCGGTTTTGGACACTCTGCTGGAGAGCGCACGCACCAATAACCCCACACTTGCTGAAGATCCGACTGTTAATGAGCACGATAAGCGGAGTTTTTTCGGCAACAATAACAATGAGTAAGTAGAGACTGTGTTATTCTTACAGGAACCAGGCGCCTTTTTTCAAACGTTGTTGCGATGAATATACTACGTGAGTAAGGTTTTCCCTAGACATTAAAAATTTGGGTATTTGTTTCTTGACTTAACGACAATAGCTCGGGGAGAGCAGGAGTCTGGGTCTCGGCTCCTCCTGAGAATGGGCCTTTTGGTTCTCCTACAACCAGTTATTTGATAATAGCTAATAATACCAGCTATTCAATAGTTGTTATTATGTTTTCCTACAACTGATACATTAATTGGACGTCGATAGTGCGATTACTATAAGTCGTAATTGTAACAGTATTTCTATTACAAAACTGACATCTAAATTGAACACTGACTGTGATAAATATGTAACTTACGACAACACTAACAGCAAAATAAATTGATAAGTAATTGTACCAGATAAGACGTCGATGATACGAGAAGTACAATTGTACAACTCCTAGAAAATTTACTTTGTACATGCAAGATAATGAGGTAAATGTATGCAGTTAGCTTCACTACAGAAACTTTTTTCCTGAATTATGAAAAAGAGACATAAGAAACAAACCATAATCTGTAATTATCTTAAACAGCGACTATTTTGAAGTTTGTCTGTTCTCGCTTCACAACTACCTAAGAAGATATTTAGTTATATAGATTCATGTCCAGTAAAACAGGTGAAAATACTGTAGTATCAACTTAGGTAGCTCTGATTTTATTCCTGTGATACGGATACGTTGGAGCACGAAGACCTGTTTGTGTAATTTTTTTCTATAACTCTCGCCTTCACTTTTGGCATCTCGGGAAAGAGGATGGCTGTGCCTTATCAAGTCGCAATTGGGTGCATTCACATTTTCCTATGCTGTAATTGGATGCTGGGCTGGTACAACGCAGCAAAATTAAAGCTAAATTTAAGGCACTGAAGAGTTGGCAACTGTACAAAACCTAATTGTTCGTTTTGATTTCTAATGACATTGGTGTTCATGAAATAACTGTCATTAAGTTTACAATAAAACTTCGTTCACAAAAATCCCGTATTACGTACGGTTGCGTGCGAATGAGGTTGGTGGTAAAAATAAATTGGCTGTTTAGCTGAAAGCATCCCTCTATGGTATGTGGTCTATTTCAAGAAAAAGTTTAACCACGTTAAGATAGGTACCTAGCAAAACTTAGAGGAATACATGCTATACTTAAACAACAGGTAAGCCATATACTTTACTGCCAATGTTACCAGCAAGGAGGTTTTATGGTCCTATTCAGGTTTAGTGTAGTGGTCTCTATTCAATCTCCTTGGTTACCAGTACCGAGGGTACTGGCAGCAACGATCATCAAAAAAATAGGTGCTACTGCAAAAGAAAATTTAAACTCCAATTAATTCATTAAAATGTTATAGCTATTTAGTACTCATTAGACTAAGAAGTAATTTTTTTTCAGTGATGATTCGGGTGAAGGCTTTCTGATCGGCGACTTTTCATCGTCTTCTTCATCCTCATCATACAGCGGCGGCAGTAGCAGTAGCAGCAGTAGTAGCAGTAGCAACAACAATAAGCAGTCTGCTCAGGTAAGACCCTCTTGAGTTGTACCGGAAGCCTCACAGCTTACAGCATAGCATAACCTCACGTGAAAGCAGTGTGGCAGATACTGAGACCGAGCGCGAGCAGAGTTCGTTCGCGGGGCAATGGCAAAGGCAAGAGGTTTAATAAAAGGATGGAGCAGCTCGCAAGCTAAAATTCTTCCCGAGGCTGAAGCCTGGCTGTATTCCTGATTGGCTGCACAAGCGGCTTGGAGTCAGTGATTGGAGGGGAAGAGATGACTGGGAGCCTCTGATTGGTAAGAAGGGAGCAGCTATGAAAAGAAAAAATATTCGCTGGTCAGCACGGCGAAATATGGATGCGTTCCCTTCTTACATAGCCAAAACTATTTTGGCTATGCAAGGCACCTAAAATGGCCGGCTAAGTCTCCAGACATGAACCCCATCAAGAATTTATGGGACCATCTTGAGTGAAAAGTTAGGTGGCGAGAAGATCCTCCACGTACTTTTTTCTGACTTAAGGAATCGATTGATGCAAGAGTTGTTCAAAATGGATCAACTACATATACATAGAAAACTCGTAAACTCAGTGCCTGCCAGAATTGCTGCTATTAAACCTGCTCGTGGAGGTCTTAGACCGTGTTAGTAACCGATGACTAATTCTTTGTCCGGTGAGCTTACATGTAACTAGAGCACTCTGAGAGCGTATACCTCGGCCAAGCAAGGTAATGGTCCTGAAAAATTCAAATTGGTTCTGAGACCATGAATTTCTTTGTTTCAGCACCAAAATCTAATCACTTGTGCATTTAAACAGTGTTAACAGCTTCAGAAAATTTTTTGGAGATCCGTTCATAAGTTTTGAGTGCTGCTGCTAGCAATCATTCTGACATACATTAGTGAAACTCACAAACGGACCTACCTATCATCCCCAAAATTCAATAATTTACGTTTTTTAATATTACTAACAACTCCTATAAATTTCATGAAGATATATTTATATTTTTTTGAGTTATTGTGCTAACAAGCATAGAATTGAGAACAGTGACAAATGAAGTAACCAATAGATCTTTACAAAAATTGGGTCATTTACTCTTCGTGATATATCTAACTACTCAGGTAAATTTTATAAAAATCTGTCCATAATTTTTTGAGTTACGGCATTGAGAAAATGAGGCAGGCAAACAAACGAACCAACGGGTCGATGGATCTTCACCAAAAGTTAATCATCTGTTCCTCCTAAAATCTCCCGTCAAATTGGCGCCATAGTTCTTGATGACCCGTGCTCAACTGCAACCGCACTTACTCCTCTGGGGCCAGTGGGCTTACTGTATATCTGCTGCACAAACCAGTGCGTGTTGGTTTCGCAGTTGAGGGTGCGGTCTAAGTTGACTTACATTTACCTAACTATCCCTGTAAATTTCGTCAAAATCCGTCCATGACTTTTTGAGTTATCGTAGTGACAGACAGAAAAACAGATACAGAGACCGACAGACATACCCGACGAAAAGATAACCTCCTTGGCGGAGATTATTATATACGACCAAATCCATATCGTTATAGTTCTTTATCAGCCTAAAAAAGTATCATCATGATCATACATCGACTGAATTTTTACTTTTATCAGCTGTGATATTTTTTCGTTTTAATTAATCATTACATTTTTTGCATAACTCACTTTAACTGTGATACATTGTAGTTATATTCATCATTACTGGCAATCAAATCATAAGATCTGGTAGCTGCGATTTGACGTCTTGGAATGCACGACAAAAGTGTGTTAATCAGTCAAGTGGTTCAGTTGAAAACTACAAATAATGATTATGGTTTGTGGAGTTTTTCGCACTTGGCAGATTCCACCTCTTTTATTTTCTGCTAGGACGTCTTGAGGATAGTAGCCATCGTCCCATTGACAGGTTGCACTTTTTTCTTTTTTTTTTATTTAGGACGTCATGAAGAGAGTTGCCAGAGTAACATTGGCAGAATCCGTTTCATTCGATTATTGCTCACGATGTCTTGAGGACAATCACAACATTGGCAGATTCGATTTAATTCGTCTTTCATTCAGAAGCCTCGAGGACAGTCGCGACATCGGCTGATTCCACTTTTTCGTTTTCTGTTCAGGACGTCTTGAGGACCGTCGCGATTTCGGTAGATTCTACTATTTCGTTTTCTGTTCAGGACGTCTTTAGGACAGTCGCAACATCGGCAGATTCCACTTTTTCGTTTTTTATTCTGGACGTCTTGAGGACAGTCGCAGCATCGGCAGATTCCGCTGTTTCGTTTTCTGTTCAGAACGTCTTGAGGACAGTCGCGATTTCGGCAGATTCTACTTTTTCGTTTTCTGTTCAGGACGTCTTGAGGACAGTCGCGATTTCGGCAGATTCTACTTTTTCGTTTTCTGTTCAGGACGTCTTGAGGACAGTCGCAACATCGGCAGATTCTACTTTTTCGTTTTCTGTTCAGGACGTCTTTAGGGCAGTCGCAACATCGGCAGATTCCACTTTTTCGTTTTTTATTCAGGACGTCTTGAGGACAGTCGCGATTTCGGCAGATTCTACTTTTTCGTTTTCTGTTCAGGAGGTCTTGAGGACAGTCGCAACATCGGCAGATTCCACTTTTTCGCTTTTTATTCAGGACATCTTGAGGACAGTCGCGATTTCGGCAGATTCCACTTTTTCGTTTTCTGTTCAGGACGTCTTGAGGACCGTCGGCAACGTCATCACTGCAGGATCGACAATCGTGCAAGGAGTGGAGAGGGTGGTAAACAAATTCGGTGGTGGAAGAGGCAGCAGCAGCAGCAGCAGCAGTGACAGCGACAGCGGTTCCAGTAGCTCCGGGGGTGGTCCAGGTGCAGCTCTTGGCACCATTAAAAGCATTATAAGGTAAGTTCGCACTGTTCTAGCGTAGTATTTTCTTAATATCAAGAAGCACACACTACGTGCATGTGCGTTTGGCCACCGAAAGTGAGATTCGATATTTTGCTTATCCGAAACCTGAGGCGGAAGTTTTCGCATTGGTTGGGTTCCCAGGACGTGTTCAATTGAGTAGCGAGATTATGCCTCTGAGACTTGACTAGTCCGAACCTTGAAATAGGTGCCCCGGCTTCGATTTATTGATTCAAGTTTCAGTCATTGAGTCTGAATCAGTTACCTGTAATACTTCCATGAACTTAGTTTAATTCTGTAAATTGGATATCTGAGTCGGCTCAAGGTAATCGCGCTGCGTCTATAGTACCTGCACCACAATTCAAAGTGGCGAAGCTAAATTAAGTTCCTGTCTGCAGCTTCGGACAAGTCAAGTGGATTTGGCTTAGATTGACTTTGACTACCCAATCGAACACGCTTTAAATCATGTTCAAAGTGTTAGAAAAAACGCCAGTACGTTAAGGAAGCCGGCAACTCCATTTGGAAACTCCATATTGCGGACAAGGACAGAGTTTCTGTAAGTCTCGAGGCTAGCTGACAAACGGTGACTGCTTGTAGCTAGTTTCACCGGGTCAAAACCACCTCAGCTCTCTGAAGCTTCAAATGAATCAAGCCTCGAGTGCTCAATTTCGGCGCCCAATCGAAGATGCCATAAGTATTTGTCTGTTCGTGGCCAGAAAAGTTCTGTTTCTCTACAAAAATGTAAGGTAACCTAGAGAGCTCGTGAGGTTTTCACAGCGAATTATCTTGGTGAAAAACAAGAACTTTCTGAGTCACCCAACACTGTTTAATTAATTTTGATCCTAGGTAAAATATTAAGATTGTTGACTGCATTATTGTTTGGCAAGCTTGACTATTTTCCCTTAAAATGCTATCCATTTAAGTCACTGCAGCCTGTGGAGCTTCAAAAGGATAAAACCATTGTTCAGACCCGTGTAATGCATACGCAATGTTACAAAATGTTCCAAGCCAAACAGCAAATCTTCTAGCTTTGACCTGCCATCATTAGCACCTCTAAATAAAGAAAAAAGAAAATAAGGTGGGTATGTGGGACATCACAAGCCAGATTGGGTCAAACATTTCCTCACTTGACTGATTGGAGCAAAGACCCCTCGATATTTGACTGCCCACTTAATTCAATAAGCAGGTGGGCTGATGGCCTCTTGAGCCAACCTAAAAAAAGTAATCTGTTCTCAGTAACGCACGAAATGTCTTTATCAGCAAGAATTACTAATTCGTAGCTAGATGTCAACTGTGGATGACGACGGCAAATGAATCTTAGGACACTGTAATGACTTAATATTTGCTGAAACAAATTGTGCATCGTACCATTAGCCACTGCTCATGCATGCGTGCTTTTTAGATACAGATGCATTCCTTGCTTCGCTAAGGACAGTTTAATTCTTTCAGGTTGCTACATTGATTTAAAAGATCTTAAAAAAGTTTTATGGATTTGAAATCAGCCTGACTTGTCAATCAGTGAACAATCAATGGCAATAGCTCATAGAGGGCCGGGGCCTAAGTTCCGGTGTCTCTTTGGGAATGGGCCTATTGATTCGTCTACTGCCGCCTATCTAATCTAAGTATCGTCTGGTTCATGGTATGAGAAATTCGCGAAATACATTTTTTTATTCTCAAAATTTCAGGGATACAGTCGACTTCTTGCATCCTGAAACAAGTATTAAAGGAAGAGCATCCCAATCGGAAACTTAAAGACACTTATCCTATATTATCCTATACTGGTCATTATTTACTCGTAGGCAGCCGGTAAATGCATATAATTTCCAATTGGGATTGACTGACTTTCCTAATCTCATATAGTTATATTGAGTATCTTAACTCTCCGTTCCCACTACAGAGGCGATCTAGCAGATGAAGAAAAAAGAAGGGACACATAGTATGTCGACGGACTTTTGATTCTGAGAAAGTAAAAATCAGTTAATTGTTTGAATTTCAGAAGTAATTTTAGAAACAAGTGAGTGACACTTCTCTACCCGTATCATTATAAAGGCGGCAAAACTCTAAATAATTCTTACATTCTCAGGAATGATTTCAATGTTGCAAGCTTAGTACTTTAGTTACTTTCTGAATTTTTTAAGGAAAGTAGTGAAACTGTTTTCATATCCAAAGGAATAAGTTCAGCTTCATGAGCCTTACACTTCCTTATTTAGCTAGACAAACTATTACACATTCTAGGGACTATGCGGCCCATTCCACAGAGAAGCCGATGCCTAGACTCCAGTCTCATCGGTCCCATTGCCACATGTACTTGAACACATTGTGTTCGACTTACAGTAGAAGGTACTCAGTAGGAGTCGCGGGGGGCAAACAGCCCGTTCATTTCACCCATTTACGGATCAAAAAGGTCACTGGCTCAGGTTATAATTACATTTGGAAAAATGGTGTTTCAACATCAACACGCTTTTCCGTGTAACGTAGGGAAATTATTGCCTTGACGTGCTCTTATAGTACAAGAAGGGTCATTTTTGTTCTACATAGGCACATTAACGCAGGTATATCCCATAGGTACACGGGAAAGCGTGCTGGTTTTAGGACAAAACGTTTTCTTTCCAGTGATATAATGCTATGTTTACTATAACTGCTGCTGAAAACTTTGTGGTCAGCATTCAACACCAGTTTTTGTAAGAATAGTACCTGTTGTACTCGTAACTATCCCAAGTCGGGTTAGAAAAGCCTAATACACGGGGTAAGGGCTGCAGCAAAGTGAAAGCGAGGATATATAGGAGACATTGGAGTGTATATCTGCTTCTCGGGAACAGGTTCTGTTCCAGGCTCAGTGTCTGTCGGAGCGTTGCAGCATTAGGTTCTGCTGTGTTGCAGGCAAGGACTTTATTGAATAGCTATATTAAACAGAGGTTGAATAATCGGTCTATTTTCAGGAACAAATTCAACTTAGCCAGCAACGTAGCAGGCACAGTCACCGGAGGCTTAGGAGGCCTGACAGGAGGTGGAGGAGGAGGCGGAGGGTCTAGTCCGGTGAGTCCTAAATTGGTCTTACGGTGTAATAAGAAAGTTAAGTATTTTTGAGGTATTAAACACATTACTTGTAAAATAAAAAATTAAATATTTTTTGCATAAAAATTAAATATTTTTTACATAAAAATTAAATATTTTTTATATAAAAAATTAAATATTTTTGTATAAAAATTGAGTATTTTATGGCATAAAAATAAACAAATTTTATGGTACAATAAAAATTAAACATTTTTATGTTATAAAATTAAACTTATTTTTATATTTATATGGTGTAACAATTTAATATATTTTTATGGTAAAATAAAAATTAAATATTTTTAATCTATAATAAAAAAACAAATATGTTCATCATTCAGGACACATTCCAGCTTCAGTTCCCTTTGAACCAGACAATTTAATTGCATCAGCATCAACATGCAAGGAACGTCAATCCTGACTATTTTGCCTTCCGCTATTCCATTCGCGTTTGCTTTTTACCCCAAAACTCGATCTAAATTAGCGAATCCAACTCTCCTGACTGAGGTTCAGGAGAAATGAAACTTCATGAGTTTAGTCTAACCTCTCCTCATCAGGCCAATCGGCTACACGTTTAGCATTCCTTTTAGTTCTTTTTTTTTTACTAAATGGAAAAAGTACATATTTGCCTGCACTTAAAAATTTCATATTTTATAAGGTACAAACTGTTCTTGCCATAAAGCTTGTCGCAATCAATGACGGCGAGGTAGCCAGTAATGGTTCTGCATATTTGTGTCGAATGATTCACTAAAAATTTGCAGGAAAGTTTTTCGTTAGCTGATATAACTCCTGCTGTTTCAATTACTGCGGTACTATTTCACATTGTTGCATTAATGTTGTTGTTATTTTAGATTCTTTTTCACTAGCTGTGCTGCTAAATTGAGGGCACCCCTTGCAAAATTCACAGCCATCCTAGAAGCTAAAATCAATCAAACATCAGTTTCTCAGGCTTCCAACCCAGTCAAGCGAGCTCTTGCTGTGCTTGAGGTGCTTACTCAGCAATAATTGATGCATGCAAAGCGTCTGTGGGGGGGTTTGACCTTTGTCATTATAGGGAGGTAAAAATAAAGTCAAGTTGAGACATGCACTGGTTCCTGCTGTAAATAGAGGCCAATAGGTTGCAGATGAGTATACGGCTGCAGTCCACCACAGATAATTTTGAGCTATGGTGGCTTTGATGGAAGGATTTATTCGAGAGATCTGTGCCCCTCGACTCTTTCTCATTTCTTGTAAAGGTCAGCACCCGCATAGCAGCATGCAGACTGGATGCTGACTGATGACGTCACGAGCTGCAAAGAACTTGCCCGTTTGACAGGAAGGCTTGAATTCACGACCTTGAGCCTCAACATCAGAACCCTTAGCCCGGTGCAACTAAGGAACCGTTGGGAGGGGGCACAGGTTGTACCATATAAGCCTTCCATCGATGGCTTTTGACGATATATGATCAACTGTACCCGTAGACTTCTCTTTTGTCAGTTGGCTTATATCTGCAGCACGAAACGGTGCATGTGGGTTTCCCAGTAGGGAGTGCGGTCAAATTGACTTTCACTATAATTTTATTGTCCTGTGGACCAGGCTTAAGAGGTAAAGCACATGGCTCTTGTTCCAGGCTGCGATACTTGGCAACGTGGGTCAGGCCATTGCCATCGGCTCGACGGTGGTGGGCGGCCTGTCTAAAGTGATCAACACCCTCAACAACAACGGTGGTGGTGGTAGCGGTGGTGGTGGAGGAGGCAACGCTTTGTCCGGACTGGCGGACCTCCCAGGAAATATCGTAGAGTGAGTAGCTTCCTTATAACGCTGGGCAACTCCATCAACTAATACTCTAGATCAGTTTCTGTTTATAGCAAAAAGTCTATAAGAGCTACTGTTGTATTTGTTGTTCGTTGCCTGGGTCTACCAGTGCCAATTTGGGAAGCAGGCTCCGGAGGGGGCCTAAGCAAAGGGGAGGGGTAGATAGTCGAAAAGAGGAAGAGAAGCTGGGAAACTTGCGGTCCCTAGCGGGTCCAGCCAGAGACTGCTCACCGAAAGATCAGTGGGGTGACTAGAACAACTGACACAATGAAGTACCCCAATCCAATTTCGGTGGCCCTGAGAGCTGAAGGCGTTAATCAGTTTCTGGGTTGGACAAAAGTATTGTTGGATCACCATTCTTAGCAGAAGTTTTGGCAGCCCCAGAGCATGTTTTACCAGTAAAGTTTTTCACGCGACTAAAAATTTCGTTAGAGACTTGAAATTACAACAGTTTAAAGTAGCAAAGCAAAGCGAAGATATATTGGCTACTGTATGGTGTATGTATGTCAAGCAACACTCCATTCACCGGAAGTAATGTCTGTTCTGGACTGTAGGACTGTTGTCGCTGCATGTTCCGCTACAGTGGAATAATAAGTAACTTTCTAAACAACTATTCCGGCTCTTGTCTTCACCGAAACCCAGGGCCTGCAGCATAAAACAACGTTTCGTAACAACACTATAATATGTATCAGGCCCTCAGTCCCGAACAGATATTGTTCCTTTGGCACCGAATGCGGACACACAGCAACGTCGCCCAGACAGAACTGCTTTCGCTTTCCTTAAACGGGTTGTACAACAGGAGATCAAAAGTAGATTTAATCCTACTACTAAAATGGTGAGGAACCGCTTACAGCAACGGCGTTACTTATCCTCTGCGTACAGAGGCACATTCTATGAGTCCAATTCTCTGAAAATTTTATTTTCGGCAGAGGAATTCGAAACCTGAAGGACAGCGAAGGCGGCAACATCAGGAACGGAATTAAGGACTTTGCTGACGCCGCCACTGGCGGCCTCCGATACGTCGGCCGCCTGAGCTCCGCCATCTTGAGAGTCCTGCTGCAGGTCTGCATCATTTATATAATTTTTATTATTTTGTTTCTCTATTAGCAGTGGCGGCTTGTGTCTCTGTAATGGTTGGGGCCTCTCGGCATTCGTTGGGAATAATTAAAAAAATTGTTATTTGGGGCTTATTCTTGTATTCAAATTTTGGTATTCTTTCATGGGGTCCAGTACCAATGCACAAACTGCCGCTGATTGTGATCAGTTGGTCTTTCTAAAATGCAATAGCTCCTCCTCTTGCTGCAGTTATCATTTCGAAAAGTGAAATATTTTCTTTTGCCATTAGCTAATCAGCATTTTCAAAACATCTCAGTACCATCATCGCCACAGCTTTCTAGCTGCAGGTATACTACATATATAATAGTGCTAAGAGAGTTTTCAAAAGTCTTCTGGGTTTTATGTTTAATATACCCCAAACTTTCGAACTACTAAACGTAGCCCGTCTTCAAGGGAACGAAACTTCCTACGGCTACGCTTAGTAGTTCGAAAGCTTGGGGTATATTAAACATAAAACCCAGAAGGCTTTTGAAAACTCTTTTAGCATGAATATACCTGGGTGTCAACGTATATTTCAAGAAATTCATATATAATAGGGTATATCACGCTTTATTTTTCACCATGAGCAGCGGTTGTCTTCAAATTGTCTCATACAGTTTGGCCTAGAGTGAAAACAGGCTCGTTTGATCATCGCTATTTTTTTCAACACTCTTAACCTTTTAAGTTTGCTGTAGCGTCTACCTATTCATACAAGATCACTTAGCAGCAGGACACTAAATGTACAAATATTTGTCTGCTCTGAGCTCTTAAGCATAATCTACCGAATTTCTACAATGGACTTAGAGTGTGAAAACCTTAACACTACTTACAAATACAGCTGCTTAAAAAAATATACAAGCATTTTCATTATCTTTGTAGATCGTATGTATCATGGACTGTGTTGTCAATCTTCACCTACGTATACAGTGTCTAATTTAATTCTAGTTTAAGGAAAACATCACCAGCTTGCAATAACATATATTCCAATACATTCCCAGGCTTAGGACATCGAAGATCGTACATTAATGCTTCTTTGGCCAGTATGTACAATAATATTCAATTTGAATATCTCTGAGCAAAGCAATATCAGATGCTAATATAATCCCAAAATACCGGCTTCCTTGTATCAAAGATCACATTTTCACCCTTTGCTAATGTACAAAGCATGTCATAATTTATTTTTTTGTAAGTTAAATAACAATCAATGGTGATTTTTGCCATTATAATTCCAGATCCCCGGTATAAAAGCCAAGGTCATCACAGAAGTTGTGCAAGCGAGCACCCCTCTCAAGACTACCATTAGTGACGTCATAGGGGAGAATGCGGATGACATGAGGACCCTCATCGAGGCGGGCGCAGAGATCATCCGAGACGCGTTCGACGTTCTTATTCGGCTCGTTTCCGACGTGCTGGCTCTGAAGGGGCGAATGATTGCGTCATTTGGAGCCAATGGACTTGATGCAAGCGCTTCCTTGTTTGATGGAGGTGAGTTGGATGTTGAAAGTGATTATTTGAAGCCTTTATATTGGTTGAAGGGGAGTTAATTATTGTCATTCTCTCTTGTAGTTGATAGGCATTTAATAGAGGTGAGTCATTTTGACCTAATTTAATAGAGATTTGATGGAGATGGGTAACTTCTTGAAACGATTTGAAACATTTGATACAAATTTGATGGAAGAGAGTCTTTTCTTGAAAGTAATATTTCTGACCTATTTAATATAGCTTTGTTGACGGTGAGTTACCTCTTGAAACTCAAGTATCTACCCTCGTTACTCGATTGCTATGAGCTATTGCTTCAAATTGAATTTTCTAAATATAGGTTTGTGATTTGATGGAAGTGAGTATTTCTTGATGACAACTAATTCTCACTCCATTTGAAAGACATTTGATGAAGGATAGGTGATTCTTAAAATTGGATTATCCATTTTACCAATCTAACATTTGGTACAAATTACTTCATAAAATTATTATAAATTTCAATCTCTATGATCATAGGAGTTAATAAGCATGTAGAAACGTGAAATTTTATTAAAAGTTTCTAGGGGCTCTAGGCATAGTGAGCATTAGAAATTCCAGGTCTAGACACACTGCTTCATCAACAGCGTAAAAGCTAACAGACATCTGGAACATAGATATAATCCATATAATGCTAGTGATGATCCCAAGTCTTTTAATTAAAAAAGGTCTTACGCAATGTACTAAAGACATTATACAGTTAATTCATTTGAAGTAACACTTTCGTAGTGTAGAAATTATTGATCTCATTCGTTGGGGACACTGCTTTACTCAAAGGAAACACTATTATGTCTCGTTCATCTGAGACACTTTTCTCAGTATAGACATTAGCGATCTAATTAATTTGGGATAACATGCTTCTCACTGCATACATAATATCAATCATTTGCAACAATACTTTTCGTACAGTAGACATTATCTCATTCTTTTGGGACACTTTTCTCGGTATAATTGTTGATGTCATTCGATTGGGACAACACATTTTTCAAATTAGACATTATCTCATTCGTTTGGGACAACGCTTTTCTCACGGTAGACATAACTGATGTCACCAGTTTGTCATAACCATGTTCTTAGTGTAGCCATTACAACCTAATCTCATTCGTTTGGGACACCACCTTTTCTCTCTGTAGACATTATCTTATTCTGTTGGGATAACACTTTTCTCACAATAGACATATGTAACTGATCATACGTACTAGCTTGAGATAGCACTTTCCTCAGTCTAGACGTCATTAATCTCATTCGTTTGGTTCACCGCCTTTTCTCCTGGTAAACATCAGTGGTCTCACTCGTTCGAACATCACAGGTCTGCGGGTCGGAGGTGCCGTGGTGCAGACAGCAGGGGACGTTGCATCTGCAGTTGGCAGAGGCGTCGGTGAGGTGGTGCAGGTGGTATCCGACGCCGACATTCCACCGTTACCCGAGCTACCCAATATACGATTACCCGGATTACCTAACCTTGGTAACCTGTTCGGAGGTGGCAGTGGTGGTCGCAGCAGCAGCAGCAGTAGTAGCAGTAGCAGCAGTAGCAATAAAGATATGTATAATGTCTTTGGAAGAAGACGTAGATAAACTGACGTACTTTTTGCTATATGGTTGCATATTTACTTTGACCTGACCATCACAGATGTTTGTGCCTATTATGCAACGGCGAGTTTGTAAGTGACATAGATTTTACTATTAAAACTCATAACTGACCGCGGCATGGCTTGCAAAGACAAGTGATAGCTGGAATTCATATATTGTCTTATTTTTGCAGTTGTTTAGTGCAATTCCTATCATAAATGCACACAGCTAATACTTTTGTCTTCTGTGAAACGTGGTAGAGATAAAAGGGGTACGTTCCAATATTTTCTTGTTTCGACTCAGAATCACATTCGAAATGGCTTTTTAAGTAGAGTAAAACAATAAATCTATAGCAGTACGTAGCTATACAAAAAACAATGAGAGCTGAAACTATAGAAAAACTTTTAACATGCATTAGAAGCTGCTTTTTGATATTTATATGTTTGAAAATCCTCAATATTCCCAAAAAGTATTTTTGCTGATATCTGAATGAGAAAATGGAATGTCAGGGAAGATAAAATGATTTCAGCGTGTTTTTAATAGCAAGAAGGTTGTTTTCTCACGCTGTTTCCAGCGTCGGCAATTTCTGTTCTTCACCATTGCATGCTATTAAACTTGCTGATATTTCAGGGAATACGAAAAGCTCGTCAGTGTGTTCGGTGTAAGAAAGAGAGAAAAAATTATAATTCGATTTAAAACTGTATTATCAAAGTAGGCGCAGCTTTCTGATCGAAAAAATCTCATTTTTCCCTTTTCTCCTGCTAACTAGCTGGATTGCTTTCGGAAGCTTGGCGGACGCAAAATTCAAGTAAAAACATTCCACCTAAAAACGCTTTATAATATCTTAAGCAATTTCAACAAACTTTGAGTTCTGGGGGGCCCAACTGGAAAATCAAATCAAATCCTTATTCCAATTACTGCAAGGGCTGCAAGCTACTGACTGCGAAGCCTCACCCGCATCATTTTCCATTCCCAACGCATTCCCTGAACATTTACCGAGATTTCCGCATACTAAAGGTCTAAAGATACTACAGAGAGTAATAACAAATGGGAATAGAAAGAATATGCTATTGATGAGCAATAATAAACGGGAAAAAGGATAAGAAATGTTGCGGATAAGCTGGTACAAATAGAAAGAAAAAAGTTACGGGGAAGCTATAACACTTACGTCACTCCTCTGACAGTAAGACCACCATAATTTGACTGTAACAGGGGGAAAGAGAATAAAAGACAAAAGAAAAGCCTCCATATTCTTGCTTTGCAAAATGTTATGAACAAGCGAAAGTGTAAGCTAGCTCTGTTGAAAGTCAACTTTGCTTGACATTTCAAATGAATCCGAAGTACAAAATTGGGTTTCCTTCCGGAAACTCAATTTTGATTAGTTGTTGCAGGGTCAAGTAATGCATAGGTTTGGCCTTAGTTTCATTAATATTTAATTCTTTTCCATGTTTATTTTAAAATCGACTAGGTTGGATTAAATATGGTTTTTCTATGACATCCTAGTAGTGGAAATAGTGAAGTAACTAAGAGAAACTGGAAGCTGTTTAATGTTATATTCTTAGATTACAAAGAAAAAATCAAAGCTAGTTACAATAATTTTAGAAACTTGCAGAGTATAGGTGAAATACCTATATTGACGCGTGTATTGCGATACGCTTGATAATACTACAAATGAGCAATTTAATCCAAGTGATACTAGGTATATTAGGGAAACAACATTAACAATTGTACAAACGGTATAATTCTTAGATTTGGAATGCTCTTAGGTGAGGTGTAGTAGTTTTCTAGGAAACTAAATGAAAAGAAGACTGTTTTTGCTGGTAGTGTTGGGTCTTAGCATTTTTTATCCGTGCCTATAATTACCAAGTAGTTTTACTGATGCTACATAACTTAATTCAGCTTCGTTCTGTAACTTGAAATTTCTGTAGTCTAACGCCCGAGTCTGTGAAAAAGCCAGAGACTGTACTCATCTCTTCTGCTGAGTGTTGAGTGATATGAATTTTTGTCAAACAGTCAAATGAAAGTATGTGCACGATATAATTAAAGAATTTTTGAGCTACTTGGGTGGTGTGCTAACATGATATGCACTGCTGAGGTGCGCTCAGCGATGCTTTAAAAACTAGTGAGGTGTACTGAATAAACCACCGATGTTTTGATAATCGGTTTCAATACTGTGCACAACAATTTACGGATGACTCATGTACTGTTGATTTATACTCATAGATATACTCAATTTTTATCCATTGCTGAGCAATATTCAGCGTTGAAGTGATAGTTGTGTTAAATAACGATAGATTATTCTAGAATGTATTCTAAATATGCTTCTGTTTTAGTTTTTCATCCAGGTAAAGCTCTGTTATTTTCTCTAATGACTCCAAGTAATAGACTGACTATTGATGCATAGACCTATGTCAGTCTGATTGTCTCATGCGTAGTTCTAAGTAACCCCTTGATCCGTAGAAGTCATTACAGTTACCAGCATAAAACATTCATTACTATGCGCAGACCCCTTCAAACGAAGAATTCCCGATACGAAGAAATTTTCTGAAACCCAAAAATCCCTAAACAGAAAACTCAGGAACGTGGGCAGCATACTGCTCCATCAGTAGCAAATTATGTCAATGACACTGTACAGCTTCACAATTCAGTTTAAGCACCTTTTCCCCTGCCTAAAGGTGAAAAGACATCCACTAGTTAACTTGATTATGTCACAAATTACTCTATTAATATTCGATACAATGCTTCGGTCTAGTACATTGGCCATCTTCAGCGAATAAAACATTGACAGGTCAATGGTGTTACTTGAAAAAAACGTTTCATGAACGCAGAGAAAGCAGCAATGCTGTAGACCTCGTCATATCGAAATGGATACTCCTTTTCAATTGGAGATGACAATTATTTTTTACAATTAATGAGTTCTGCTGGTTTACTAAATGATTCAAAAATGCTAGGAATGCTTACTGAAAAGTGAGCTTATATGGATAGTATTGTACTAGAGCTCGTGCGGACACTCACACAGCTTCAGTATAGCACGTCAGATGACGACATTCTAACAAGCACTGAGCCTTGAACCTTGAATGGACATTGTCCAATGGCCGTAGAGTTCGGTCAATCACCGCACTGTCGCCAATATATCATTGCGTTCGCTCTGTTCCAACTGATAAGAATAAGTGCTTTTTCATTTGGTAACTATAGTGACATTTATGGATCAAACGATTAACGCTTTCGCTACTGACGGTATCCCTCTAGATACCTGCCTCAACTTTTGATTCTCAGAACTAGCGCGCTGTTTCTTTCTCTGAAAATTTTGTTAGTATTTTCAACTGGAAGTTCGAAACTTTTTGCCAGTTATATTTGTTTGTGCAAAAATAATAGGTGGATTGTTTTGCAATCATGAAGGGCTCATTTCTGTGAGCCTACAGTCAGAATAATATAATAACTATGCTCCTGCATAGACAAATTTATTCCGCGAAAGGGATAATTGGAAAAGCCAGAGCCAACTAACTTATGGTGGAGATCATACATGTATACATAATGAAATGCCTTGTGTACTTGCGAGAAGTTTATTTTTTTACAAGACATTTTAACTATTCAGATACCTATATATATATAAATATGTATAATGGGTAGCAATGCTGCTACAAATTATCCAGACTTTAAAAAGTTGATATTAGCATCTACCTCTTACTTCTCCTACGGCGCTGCTTGCGTGTTCCTTCATTTATGGGGTTTTGTTGAAAAGTTCGTAGGCTGAGTGAAATATTTTATTGGAATACATTTCACTGCGTTAATGTATTTTCTAGGTTCTATTACGCGTGAGTTCTGGAAAATAACACCCGATGCGTTTCGAGTTACGATTATATGGAATACACTTTTTCTGCTAAGCAGTCTAGGAAAGGATAGCAGACAATTAAAGAAGAGCTACGATGGCGCAGAAGAATGGCTAGGGGCAAAAACACAGAGGTGGTATACGTTCAGACATAATCATTGTGACGGTCCGCATATCGTAACTTGAAACTTTTTTTACAGTCATGTTATTCAACATGGGCCAAATCTCTCATGCAGTTATGCTAACTATACTATTAGTTTTCTTCAACTACTTACTTAATACTCATGCGAGCTAGTCACCATGAGATTCTCCCAATGAAGCGTAAGGTCGTTTTACTTTCATTCACTCCGTTTGATTCTTTTTAAAGTTGTGCTGGAGAGAACAATTCGTGTCAGGGAAGGTTATTCATAGAAACTTAGTGTCTTTGTTAGCCTGCAAACTTTTCAGCATTCCTAAAAATGGCTTTTTTTTGTTGGTGTGTGTGTGAAAAAAAAACTGCAATGTATCGCTGCCATAATTCAAACCTCGTTTCATTTTCCTTTTAAGTTTACAACTTTTAGAAAAATTTGAATTTAGGCTTAAGATTTTACACCAATTTTTCTTTATTTATTTATACTTATAATTTTCTAATAATGTTATTTAAGATTTAGTATATTAGAAAATGCAAACTTTTGAATTACATTTTTGTTTGTATAATCATTTTATGATTTCAATTTTCTGTTTTATTTTACTGAAAAGTCATAATTTTACCATACCTTTTCAACTTTTGAAATCTTCAATATTACTCAAAAGATTGTCATATTCAAATCCAATAAACAACAATATAGTAGGGCATAGGTTGCATTTTACTAAACTGCTGGCTCAAAATCTCAAGTGAGCCTAACAGCTAATTGACAAAACTCCGAAAAAATATTACAGTATATAGCGACCTCAAGCAAAAAGTAAACTGTTCGTGACGGAGCAGGAAATGTGTTTACTAGCAAGATATATAAATGCAAAGTCGTAGCTAGATGTAAACGAAAGACGATAATCAAAAACTTTTAGGGTACCAAAATGATCTAAAATTCGCCAAATCAATTTTGCAATCTACCAGTTTTCTTTCTAATAGATACATTCCATGCGTCGCCAAGAACAGCTTATTTTTATCTGAGGTCTCTGTTTTGCCTGTAAAAAAATATCAAAGTTTCATCAAAGTGCCATCGGAGGCCCACCTGAGAAGAGTGGACAGAGAAGATTAGTATCATGTGGTCTACGATTATGCCTTCATTTACGTATACCGAATAATTATTATTAAATAACAGTCGACGGAATTAAAATTTAACGTTTCGAGATGAAAAATCCCATCCTCAGAAAAAAAAATTCTAGGTTACGATCAATATATAAAAATTTCTTTATTGTAGCTCAATAAGGTAATGTAATGAT